>JBCAUA010830070.1:0-14237 GCA_038406235.1 Peronia verruculata
CTCAGCAAAAATTGGCAACTTCTACAAGCCGAGATAATCCTGTCTCTTAGGATTGAAAGGCTTAAGAAAAAACAACAGCTCCGTCTGGGAATATTTCTTTTGCCCTTCCTGGAACAGGCACTTCCTCCTGATGCAAACTCGCTGTTCAGTTTGCCGGCCTTCTGTCTTCACGCTCGGCATTCAACAGTGCAGATGATTACCATCCTGTGCTTTTTGCCTGTCCTTGTTACAATAAAAAAAAAAAAGAGAGAGAAGAAGAAGAAGAAGTATTGTACCCTTTACATTTCTATACTCTTTTTTTTTTGTGTGTTGTTGTTGTTTGTTTGTGTGTGTGTGTGTTTTTTTCTGTTTTTTTTTTTTTATTTGCTTTTTTGTTTGTTGCTTAGAGGACACATTACGGTTCCACAAATTGGCTATTTTTATTATTTTTTATATATTTTAAATTATTATTATTATTATCATTGCTATTATTATTATTATTATTATTATTATCATTGCTGTTATTATTATTATTATTAGAATCTATTATTATTTAGTTAGTTGCGGGTTGGACAGTCTTTTTCTATTTTATAAAATTATTATTATTATTATTATTACCGTATTATTATTATAGTTATTATTCGATGCGTCTTACTCTTATCCTTCAGCCCACCATACCATAAACGTACAGAATTTACAACAATCAAGACAGAGAGTGCACCAAATGACAATTTCTCATCTTGTGAGATCGATTCCATTCATTCTATCCTTTAGCTCTAACTAGCGAGTCAGAGCACAACAGATCATTATACAGTCGACAAGCAAGTTCTAGGGTTTCAGCCTGCACTGGTGGAGATTCGCTAGCTTTATAGTTTCTACCATCATCTCAGTTCCAATTTAGAGCCAATTTCTAAGGCTATACATTGCCCGTCGTAAAAATAAACACTTTATTATAATTTGGAGTACATTCAAAGTGAGAATTCATCCCAATTATAGTTACAGACCCCTGGATTCTTTTATGCCCTTTAAGTCTTACAGTGTTCGTAGCACAAATATGGGAGAAATGAATCATGAAGAAACCTCGGGTCATGAAAGGGTTAATAAAAAAAAAAGTTCTGCTGGTTACTGGTGTAATGTTGGATATTTGCAATATTTAGCTGTGAAACGAAGCCATAGAGATGCTGTTTTTAACAAGATTCCTGCGAGCAATGCACACATTTAGTGCTAAATCTACGTGCCAGATACCAGGAGGTTTTAAGTGCAGGCTTCCATAGAAATGTCCCGTTGTGTGCCTTAGATAAGAAAGAATGTACTGTAATATCACAGACACGCTATGCTTGTTAGGCCCGAATGGGGTGGTTTCACATACAAAGATCCCTCATTTATCCGGCGCATTAGCAGCCAAAGACCTTGACGGATAACGTCGAAAGACGGATAATGTAACACTACCCCCTACTGTACTCAGATAATTATATTACTATAATAATAATAATACTGTGGTGACAATAATAGTAGTAATATTTTTATTAATAATTCAGTTATTGAAAATAGTCAAAATAACAAACTTGCAGTTGTACAGTGCAATGCAGTACTGCACTTTGTACTGTATATAAGTGTAGAGAACTGTACTGCGCTATACAGCTATAATTATGTATATTATACTCACCGACTAGCTGTCTGCTGTACCAGCCGTGCCGAATACAAACAGAATACAAACTTATCCGGCGGAAAGACGTATAATGCATCATGCGCCGAAAGGATTAGTGACGCCGAATAACGTTGCACAAGGAATAAATGAGGGATTACTGTATTCCTCACAATTTTGTGAGTCCGACAGTAAAAACTCGGAAAGTCTGCTCAAGTGAGCACGACCACTTACCCTTTTCATTCTCTTCTATGTTAAAATTCTCATAGGAACACTGAGAGCGGGACTGCAGTTTACAAGGGAGGAGAGAGAAAGAGAGAAAGAGAGAATGGTTTCATGATACGATAAACAAGTACCCAAGGGTTGAGCGGTGGGCGGTTGGGGAGGGGGGGGGGTAATGGGATAGAGAATAGACGAACTATGACGTGTCAAGTCAGTAAAATGGAGGATATCGGAAAGAGGAAGAAAGTTTTTCATTTAAGACTGTTATTAACCTCAACTGTAAATTTATGGTCTCTAGCAAGGTGTAGATCTGTCGCTAACCGTATCTATCCTATGTATTGCCACTGGCGTACTACGTGGCTAATAGCGGGCACTCCGATAGGACGCTCCGACACCCGTGACGGAATTTGTCGAGGTCTCTTCGGTCAGATTCGGTATCTTCCGGCTCTTATCGCCACCCTGGGCAATTTTCGCTGTAATTTACAGATAAGGGGCTGGACCGTGCGTTTGTTAAACCTTTGGCAACGTATGTGTGTGTGTGTGTGTGTTTGTGTGTGTGAGTGTGTGTGTGTGAGTGTGTGTGTGTGTGTGTGTGAGTGTGTGTGTGAGTGTGTGTGTGTGAGTGTGAGTGAGTATGTGTGAGTATGTGTGTGTGTGGGGGGGGGGGGAGACAAACATCTCTATTTCTTTAGAAGGTATGTTTCCCTCTGTAAGCTATACTGATTCTCTCTCGTTCTCTCTCTCTTTCTCTATTTCCCTCTTTCTCTCTTTCTCTCGTTCTCTGTTTCTGTGTCTCTATCTCCCTTTCTCATTTTCTTTGTCTTTCTCTCTTTCTCATCTCTTCTTTCTTTCTCTCTTTCTGTCTCTCTCTCTCTCCCTCTTTCCCTTTCTCTTTCTCTCTTTTTCTTTCTTTTACTCTTTCCCTTTCTCCTTATCTCTCTACCCTCTCTCTATCTCTTTCTCTTTTCTCTCCCTTACTCGCTTCTTCTCTAACAGAGACTCATATCCCGGGCGAGGATCAGGGGAGGCAAGCACGCGTGTGTGCGCAGAGCTCTATTTTTACTCTAGCATTTAGCTTGGGACATTGTTCTATACCCGCCGGAGTCCGACCTGCATTAAAGAGATTAGCCCGCTCTATTGCCCCAATGTAGACATACAGAGGGCCCGCTTGCATCTCCACCTACTGTCATATCTATGATTCATGAAGGTCCAGGAACACACAGGCCCTTAGCACGACCGCTGATCGATAGAGAGACACGCCAGCCGGGCCAAGGATAAGCCACAACCGTTTAGAAAGACTCATTTTTAAGTGGCTTGCATTTACAGAGATAAAAGCCCGTCACAACCTTTCTCCGGGTAGTGTGAATTTCAAAGATTCCCGTATTGTATTTATTATGGATGAGCCAATATTGCAGCCTAGAGAGGGCAGGACATCTTATGCTGATGACATAAACCATCTTATTCCTCAAAAACTGCGAGTAGGTTTTAAAGAAACATGGGCTAATACATACTCTCTAAAACAAGCTAATAATCTCTGATCCTATATTACAGTGTTTATATCCATAGAACATTGCTTACCAATAAAGTCTGGTCTGTATTTTGTGAGTACATGTATATACTTTTTTATCACATAATATTCACTAATTTCATTGCATATTCAGTCTAAATCAGCAACTGTATGAAATTTGTAACACTGAGTTCCCGAGAATTGACAAAATACTAGTGTTTATTAAATTTAGAAAAAAGAAAGTGTTGGAACGCCAGGGGTTGTATAAAACTGAATAGCCATGTTAAAAAAAAATGTCTGTGTAGACTAAATAAACAAGGTAAGCTCGTATCGTTATAGTAATAATAATATTGTTCATAATGAAAATAGCAATAGTTATGTTATAAGCATAACAAGCATTATAATAAAATAGCGCATAAATCTACAGAGGGCATATTCTGGACAGGCCAGTCTATTACCTCACAGACATCCAACATTTGGCTACACTTGCTTACGTTCTCATCTTCCTGGGAAACAGACCAGGTGGCTGCCTGTTAGACGCTCAAATCCTCAGCAATATGATTCTGTTTGTATGGTCGGGTACTCATTTTGACAATCTCCTGTACAAGATTTAGGCCGGTAGTTCAGGGACGTATAATGAGCAACAAGGGTTGAGAAAATCAGCCTCCTCACACCTCTAAAAAAAGGTATTAGTCTAAGAGCTTTGCTTGCCAGCCAGTTGAGAGTGAGGTATAAGACACTATATCAGGACTGACTTTTGTGTTCCTGCTGTTCGACCATATGCGATGCGTCACGATGAAATCAGACTCTCGTCAAGTTTTGAGCAAATGGAGTTAGTGGTATCACTGTGAAGGTTATTCATTTCCCTTTCTGTGTTTGAAAAACATTTTCACAACTGAGAGAGGTGGAGAAGATTAGTCAATAATTGGTCAGGCCGGAGTCGGCTCCAGGTCTCCAGACAGAGATAAGGACGGCACGAAAGTTTATCTCTGCGACATTGTGAAGACTTTCTTCAGACGGGATAGGGAAAGATGGATTCCAAAGAAGAGTTTAAACTGCTGGCATCAAACAGGGTAAGAGATCTAAGGATAGCGAGCAGGGAGGGAATATCGCCAATGTTCCAATAACACCCAGTTCTACACGTCTTCAAAAGCTCGGAGTGCCGGAATTTCCTTCTGTGATTTATCATGAGAATGCGCCAGTCCGCGCTGTCAGAGAGCTCAACTTGTGACTTTTTTTAGAATGAAAGATCAGATTTATTGTGTAAATGAATCATCTCTCTCTCTCTCTCTCTCTCTCTCTCTCTCTCTCTCTTAAGTACATACTGACGGACTTTAAAAACTCAACACATGATATTATACAGAACCATTTTCAGGTGTTGCGTTTTTAAAGTCCGTCAGTATGTATGAAGATATATGTGTGTGTGTGTGTGTGTGTGCGTGTGTCTGTGTGTGTGTGTGTGTGTGTGATGGTGTGTTTGTGTGTGTGTGTGTGTTGCCGATCTAAGCCTTGAGCTCAGCTGTAGCGTGCAGACATCAGCCTTGATCTTCAGAACTGGCCCAATGAATCAAAACATGACTGCATTTCCAGATGTCTGATGAGTTTTTAAGTAAACAAACAGAAAAAAAAAAGCCCGGAAGCTGGAAAAATAAATGCCGAACGATGCATTTCCTCAAACCCGACGCAGCGTTTCAAATGTCTGCCATATCCCAGCCTAACATTACGCCCTGTTCTCTGTACCAGAGCGGAGATACCGAGGCCACAGATCATATTTAGATGTCTGAGCCAGCGTTGGAGCGTTGATTCTAAATAACTTGGACTGGCTAGGGACGATTTCTTCCAGCGATATCGTCACGTGCCATCTGAGAGTTTGAGTTGGCTTGCAAAATCACTGGGTTTTTCTTTTCTTTCTTCCTTCTATCCTCTCTTTTTCTCTCTTTCTTTCTCTCTCTCTCTCTCGCTCTTTCTCTCTCTGTCTCTCCTTCTTTCTCTCTCTCTCTGTTTGATTTAATGTGTGTCTTCTCCTTCTTTATCATCTTTTTCTTTTTTCTTTCTCTTCCTTCTTCTAATTTGTCTTCTTCTTCTTCTCCTTCTTCTTCCTCTTCTGACGTTGCCCTTCAAGACTCAAAGGTAGATCTAAGACATAATTATAATAAGAACTGGAAGTGTCCAGTATCAATTAACATAACCTTATACAAAACTGTCAGGATCTTTTTGTACTGATAACAGTGACAGCACTAATAGCTGACAGTTACACAGGGTACACTGTACGCCCTGCTCTACAATCTATCCGTTCTCAGACACACCCAACCGAGGGCTGGAGATTCTCCTAGCGATCTCAGCTTTTTTTGGGAACCATTGAGGCAACTCCAACCATTCATGTCCTTCTCAGCCTAGCAATAGCATTTTGTGTCTATGGTCAGCTGTCTATTTGGAACGTGGGTCGAATCAGGAAATGTGTGTGAACAGTCCTTTTCAAAGACAAATAATATTCTTTTGGCACTTTGGGATCCAATCCAGGAATTCCTGATTCCGACTCCCGACGGCACGATACCAAACAACCAAAGAAAGAAGAACGGGTCTAACTGTTAGATCAAGTAATATGTGCATGCAGTAAGGGTTTCACAGGCAGGACATGTCACAGAGAGGTAGTTCTGACTGAAAGTACATGAAGGATGAAGTACAGTTACAAAAGGTGACTGGGACAGACCTCACATGAGCAACGAACAGATAGACACGTCAAAAGTAGTGTCAGTATATTGTCCGCTTTGAGTGAACACGTGACATGACTTTAATCGAATTAAAAGATTGTAAATCTAGTAAATATAGATTATAATTTTCATATTATAGAGAGCACTCCAAGGTTATATTATTATTGCGGTCTTTTATGCTAAAACAACTCAACGCCTTCGATTCTTCGTCTTTCTCTTCTTATTTTACAACTTTATACCATTGTGGCTTCCACACATATGGTCTCTCCCTGCCCATGATATCTGAGGTCGCTGTAGTTAGGAAGGAAACTGTTCAGACACGTATGTTCACACACACACGCACGCACACACACACACATACGCATGCACACACACACACACATACACACACACTCGTGAGGAAGAGGCTTCTATTACTTTCTAGGGATTATGTTTAAATTTTACACAGAAAAGATTCCCTATATTTTGAGCATGTTTGTTGCTTTGAAAGGTTAACGATATGAACCAACAAACACATCTACAGTCACACAAACACTAATATTGTAGACATTGGCAATAGGCAAACAAAAACTGTAATTATTGCTAAGATGGGAATTCAAATGGATGTAAAATGCTATATCTACAAAATATATCCTTTCAAATTTCTCGTACATGCACCACGGTATTATAAACAATACTGTAACATATACCAAATACCAAAGGAAAACATAGCATTACAGCACATAAATTAGACAAAAACATCAAAGTACGTCAACAGTTATTTTGTGTAAATCCTACCGTGCAGTGGTTAGAAGTGTCCGCTGAGAACACAAGAAACAGAAATGAGCTTAAGAAGAGCTCACTAACTCCTGCAGACCAAGCGGCTCCGCTAGGCAAGCCAAGCCAGGCTGTGAATGAGCACCGAGTTATCCCAGAGTCGGCTAAGCTCTGCTATCGTGCGTGAGTCGTCCCGTATTTAGAGTGGCTAGAACTCACGCCGGCTGTACGCGCGGCTCACTTACCAAATGGAGAAGTTTGCGACCTCGATCTAGATCTAGTTCCTTCGCACTCTCACGGGCCAGAAGTTACTCCGTCTCGGCTTGTGAAATCTTCCATAATCTCTTCCTTCTCATGAACTGAAATTTCCAAGAGTGAGCAGAGTTTTGTTTGTCTTTCCATCCAGAGGCTTCTGGTTGTTGCAGGCGCTGGTGTTTAACTGGGGCACGGATGAAAGAGAAAAAGAAGTAGAGGAAGTTGTCGGTGTCAGGTAGAGGAGGAAGGGGTGGTTGTGTGTGCTGGGGGGGGGGGGGGAGGTGAATGTGTGCCGGAGATAACGATAGAAAAATTTGCGAGGAGAGAGAAGAGAAGCTGGGTAAGAGAAAGACGTCATTGAAACAAAGTTGTGTTTGAAACCATGGCGTTGTCTGCCTGAGATTGGAGCTAACAGTGCTGGGCTTTTTTTTTTTTTTTACACAGAGGCTTTTGGTTTTTGATACTGAAGAGAGAGTCATGGGAAAAAAAACCCCGCAATTTCAGAGAGTAATGAAATAAAATACACTATTAACATACATTATATAATTTGCAGTCTCCAGTGATATTTGGAAATGCCCCCCCCCCTTTTTTTTTCTCATTTTTTTTTTTTTTTAAATGTTTATTTTTACTATATCTTTATTTGTGTTGTTTTCTAATCATGAAATCTTGCCAGTAGTCAGATCGGAAGCCCACATGAGTCCTCTAATCTCAAACTATTGGAGCTGAAATTAGGATATTTCTGCCTACAGAACAATTCTGTGAGATCTCCGGCTGCTTATCTACATGTACATTTAGGCACATTTTGTTTTCCTGACATCATGTGGAGAGTTATGACTGATAACTGACAAAATCTCATTGTTTGTATTACTGATCTCAGGCTGATATCCCGGAGCATGTGAAGACCGGACACGACCAATGTCCAGTTCTAATATGTTTAAACTTACAGTTCTATGGTTCAGTCTTGAGATTAACCATCGTACCTAAAAAACAGTTTGAAGGAACAGCCATTTGATAAGAATTAATCAATATTAATATAACAAAATATTTTTTTTAAAGGCAGAGACTTTTTTACAACAGAAAGTTCATGTTTCTCTTTTGAGTAAAAAGTGGACATTATGTGGGTTTTTCCAACTTGTCTTTATGTGGAGATTAAAGAAACATTGATTAACTCTTTGCTTTTCACAGCCAGAGGATTACCAACCTGCGATAGAGAGAGGGGAGGGGTGAGAGGGAAAAAGAGAGAGAGAGGGCTTGGCGTGAGAAAGACAAAGGAGTGAGAGAAGGAGAGAAGGGGGGGGGGGGGAGAAGAATTTCAGAACTGGTGTATGTGACGTGAGGCAGAGATGTTTTACTCCATCAAAGCCACCACATATGTCCCCTCCACCTCCTCCCCCCCCCCCCCACCCCCACGGTGCATGACATGAGATAATCGTGGAGAAAAATAAAGCAACGCCAACAGTGTTTCTGTAAGAAAGAGAACAACGGTGACTCACATCTGGGCGGGAGAAAAGTCATTGAAAGGGGAGGGGGGGGGTGTGAAAGCTGTTGTGTCACTGCAGACAAACTGTTGCTGGCACCCGCTAGTATTGTTCACATCTGACACTTTCCTGTGGACATCTTATGTAGGAACTAAACTTATTGCTGGGTGAAGGCAATTTGTATTGAAGTCCAAAAAGACAAAAAAGGATAAATTAGATCAGTATTACTGCATCATGTGGACATAATAAAGTGAAAAAAAATGATTATTTGATGAGCAGTAGCCTAGTGCAGCATGTACAGTGCCAGACTCTGGATACTGCAGTCCTAGAATGGCCTGGAAAGATTCCCAGACATCAGCTGGACAGGAGGAAGTCGCTGGGATTCTCTTACATTTCCGGAGAAGATTGTAGACCAAAACTGGCATAGACTGGAACATTTGCACACGTCACTCAGGCTGTCTATGGTAAATAAAGCCGAGAAGAAGGGAATAGTGATCTCTCGACAGGACTGTTGGAGGGCAAAGCGATCGATGTATTCAGAAACCAGTGCTAGATTTCCCTGACCAGACATGAAGATAACATAACAGTTGGTGATGTGGAAGATGGGAATGGTTTTGGAGATGAAAACTTACGTCCAATAAGTGAATGTGTTGAGGTCAGAAATTTGAGTCGAGGAGAAAAAATGTGACGTTAACCCTCGGGCATAAAATGCTGTCTATGACAGGGAGTTTCTTGTTGGGGATGGGTCGTACTAACTGTGACAAGATTACGAAGAAAAAGAATAACGATAAAAAAAAAGAAGAGGATAAGGAAGATGAGCTAGAAGGGGACGGATGAAGAAACAGAAGAATCTATGACAGAATGAAGACCTCAGACCTCCCCCCCCCCCCCCTTAAAAAAATGAAAGTGTAGATTGTAGACTATTACAGATGTAGGCCTATATCAAAATATCATGTAAAAAGTATTATAACCGATTACAGATATGCACGAGAGTGGACTTTGATATACATTAATCCATATTGAGATTAATATATGCAACCAAGTTAAAAGCACAAAGACTGAAAGAAAGAAATATTGTAAAGAAGTAACTATCGCTGAGCTTCTCTTCGTGCCTACAGACTGGTTGTATCACTCAAAGTTCCATGTTAGTGCTGCAGTAACAGATACCCCTAGGGGTTGTCCGTCCTCTCGTCTTCTGATAGTGGTTTTCTTGACTGGAATTACCGATGTTTGATGAACACGGATTTACTGCACTATCTACAGATGAAGGACAGTGTAACTGTGTTGCTCTCTCTCTCTCTCTCTTTCTCTCTCTCTCTCTTACTTTCTCTCTCTCTCTCTCTTTCTCCTGTACTTATTGCAACAAAAGAAGGATAAAGAGAAAGAGAGAGAAAGGAGGACAACACCAGTGAATAGATCTGTCTAACACCGGCTAACTGAAAACTCGACAAGGTGAAACACGCTGTCCATTCGTCCTACTCTGTCCCGAGCGATACGTCCGCCATTAACATCAAATGTGTCAAATCTTCGCATAGACCTGGGAAGGCAAAACTTCTCCTCTTGGCCATCAAAAAATATCTGTTTGAACAAATAAAATCGACAATTAACGCTACAAGTATCGAATGTTATTTTAATTCATTTATTCTAAAAGTAAAAGTAGCTAATATTTGACATGAAAATAAGATCTGTTGACATCATTGCTGGCCACAGCTGGGGTGAGTTCGAAAGGCGAAACCATCTTTTGAGATATGAGCAGCTGAACTTAATTTGATGAGTGCGGGGAAGGAAAGAATTAAAATGTTCTTCTTCTTCTTCCTTTTCTTAAAGTGTTGAACTCGCCAAGACCTAAAAGTCAAAAGGCACTGAAGCAAAATCTGCGTTATCAATAATTTAAACCCCATTGACGCACGTTTTCTAATAAAGATCTCCAGGCTTGACACAGAATGTACTGAAAGCCAGCATGATTGTGCTGATGCGCCAGTAAACTCAGATCCAAACCCAAGCCAAGAAAAACCACACCAAGCTCTCAATCTTTCTCTTTCTTCTTGTCTTCTTAACTTCAAAATGATCTCCCCTTACACAAGTCCCTCTTTCAGGAGGAGGCGATAATCTCCCATTACATAACTCACAGGAAGGAAGGAAGTCGCCTCTTGGTACAACTGCTCTCTTCCTCCATCTCTCTCTCTCTTTCTCTCTCTCTCTCTCACCCTCTCTCTCTCTCTCTCTACCACACATGGCTGACCCTGTTTTCCTGTGAAGTGGACTTGACCTCCAAGTCAACAGACAGCCTGGTGGAGCAGGTCACATGAGGTCAACCGTCAATACCATCTTGACATACTTTTGACAAAACGCCTTACCCATGAAATCTTCTACTTACAGAAAATGGCGCTTTCTGCGAACCTTCCCCCAGCACATTCAGAGCAAACAAAGTGTCTTATTTATTTATTTAGAAAGAAGTGAGGCAATGACAGTAAATTGTGAATTAGATGGGGTACCAGAAAACCGTATCGAAAAATGCGCTGTGTGTAACTACTAGTGCTCTGGTCACGGGGCGGAACCCTCCCCCCCTCGGGGATTTTTCGCCACTGTATTTTTGTGGACAGAACGACTCTTGAGGGGCAGAAAACACCTGGTTATGATTTTAAAAAAGTGTCATCTAACAGAGTTATTACCCTTTGTTTCCGAGATTATACGTTTTTTGCTGTTGTTTTTAAATAAGTGGGCGGGGTTTTTATGTCAGTCATAATGTCTTTTATATCCAAGTGATGGCATTCAAGTTATAGCTCAATTGAAAGCTTAAAAGCTGCTCTTTCTTATGGTGTATAAAATTTTACAGTATCATTTACAAGAAAAAAATATATTTGTTGAAAGTCCAATTTTAAGTTAAATTGCCAAATTATGGAATGTCAAAACCATTTAAAAGAAACCCTTTGCTTGTGATTTTTTAAATATCTTTATTTCCTAAGCTAGAACCCTTTGAAATCATCATCATCATTATCAACAACATCATCAGCATCAGCAGCATGAGAAGAAGGTAATAATAATAACAAAAGTAATAAATAAATTGTTTGTTTGTTGTTTGTTTGTTTGAAAAGAGAGTCTTGTTTTTCCGCAATCGTTTTAGCTTCTACTTTTCTTTCATTGCAGTTTGACACCCCCTTCCCCACCCCCCTCAAATGTCAGCCACAGCGAAAGATTGGAGAAACACGGCTAAAGGAGTCCTAACCTCTAAGCTCAAACCGCGATCATTGTTAGCGATGGCACAGGAGATACGTGAGCACTGAGTGTTCCAAGGCCCAGTGGTCGATTTAAACAAAACATCACCAGACAGCCTCATTCAGGAGTAGGGAGGGGGGGGGGGTTGGTGATCTGAGGTCACCACTGAAACAGTAATTAGGCACATAAGCATTGCCTTATATGGGCGTAATATAGAGCTACAAGCAGAGACAGACAGATACACAGACAGACAGACAGACAGACAGATAGACGTTCAGAAGCAACAAATGCAAGCAGTCGTAAGTTAAGACAGACAATAGTGGTAGGAAATACACACACACACACACACACACACACATACACACACACATACACACACACATACACACACATACACACACACATACACACACACATACACACACATACACACACATACACACACATGTACACACACATACACACACACACACACACATACACACACACACACTCAAAGACGAAGAAGAAGAAGAAATACATTAGTGACTTTGACATTGGACAGACATTCACGAGGCAGACAGACATTCCGAGGCAGACAGACATTCACGAGGCAGACAGACATTCACATACATTCACGAATCAGACAGTCCAACACAGAGACATATAAAGTTCTTGACAGTCGTTCATTTACAAACACTCACAAACATTCAGACGAACATATAAATAGACACATTCAAAAGCAAACATACACACCGCACTTGCAATCACACAGATAGACAAACATTCATCCAGAGACAGATGTTTGCTTTATACACTAAATAAAACCCAGGCTGACATACAAACAAATAGTCAAATAAATAAACAGTGACAGGGAATATAAAGCAATCCCTTATTTATCCGTCGACGAGTTATTCGTCGTGCGACATTATTCGGCGTCACCAGTCGGACAAAAAAAGGACAACACAGCATACAGCCAGTCGGTGAGTGCGGAATACATAACTGTATAGGGCAGTACTGTACTGTAGAACTGTAATTTTGTTAATTTTACTATTTTCAATTACTGTATTGTTATTAACATTATTATTATTACAGTACTGAGTATTATTATTGTATAACGGGTATCTGTGTACAGTTGTTGCATTATCCGTCTTTCTATGTTATGCGTCAAGGTCTTGGCTGCTGTGCGCCGGATAAATGAGTGATTACTGTATAATTATATAGCCGACACAAACTTCGTTACAGACAATCTGGCATTCATCTAAACAGAGGCGGACAAGCATTCACGGACAGACATGCATACATGCTAACAGACAAACAGGAAAGTGGGGCAAAAGCGGTTGAAACGAGAATGAGCTCACGAGGCTGAGTCAGTGACTCCAGTGTGGGTTTGCACGCGAGTTGTTCCGTGTGTGTTTGCTTGCGCCTGTGTGAGTGTGAGGGTTTGTTGTGTGAGTGTGTTTGAGTGTGAGGGTTTGCTGTGTGTACGTGTGTGAGTGTGAGGGTTTGCTGTGTGTACGTGTGTGAGTGTGAGGGTTTGCTGTGTGTATGTTTGTGAGTGTGAGGGTTTGTTTGTGTATGCGTGTGAGTGTGAGGGGTTGCTGTGTATACGTGTGTGAGTGTGAGGGTTTGTTTGTGTATGCGTGTGAGTGTGAGCTTTTGCTGTATGTATGTTTGTGAGTGTGAGGGTTTGTTTGTGTATGCGTGTGAGTGTGAGCTTTTGCTGTGTGTATGTTTGTGAGTGTGAGGGTTTGTTTGTGTGTGCGTGTGAGTGTGAGGGGTTGCTGTGTGTACGTGTGTGAGTGTGAGGGTTTGTTTGTGTATGCGTGTGAGTATGAGGGGTTGCTGTGTGTACGTGTGTGAAAATTCCCTCACCGATTTCATCCTGCATATATTTGTGTTTATTCACGAGACTTTGAACATTCGCTTGAAGACACAGGCGAACCAGATGTGGCGGAAATCTAAACGGAAATCAAGAATCGGGACGGGGTCGACATCTTTGGAACAGGAGGGGGGAAGGGGGCGGGGTAAACTGAGCACTGGGCGAAAAACAGTCTTCTCATACGAAAGACAGAGAGAGAGAGGGGTTGAGAAAGAGAGAGTGAAGGGCGGGGTGGAGGAGTATTTTATGAAGAAAATATAAAGTTAGAATTTCGTATACAGCTTGTAATGTCAGCTTAATTATCTTAGAGCTGAAATATAAAACCTGAGTGCTCCAGTGGAACAGAATATGCAAGTGGTTTGGGTTTCGGATGTAACTTGTCCATAAAAGAATAAGATTGAAAGAGAGAGAGAGAGAGAGAGAGACATGGAGCGTGGATATACTGACAGGGAGACACACAGAACAACAAAATCATATGGCGCCGTCTATTTATGTCAGCTGGTCCAGCTAGACCCTAGTCTATAATTTTCTCTCTTTCTCTCTGTCCGTGCGTAAGAAAGTTATTTTATCCAGTTAGTTATGTAACGTGTCGGGAGGGGAGGCTACC
>JBCAUA010830091.1:0-11262 GCA_038406235.1 Peronia verruculata
CTGTCTGTCTGTCTATCTATCTATCTATCTATCTATCTATCTATCTATCTATCTATCTATCTATCTATCTATTTGTAAGTTTTCCCAGAAATTCAAAATCTTGACGGGTGTTCGCCATGCAAAGTATCCAGGGATTAAGTACCTCTAAGTATAAAAGGGCGACTGTTCATTCTAGATCCTATGATCCTCGTTCTTATCTCGTTTTTTCTCTCTTTTCCCTTCATCTTCCTCTCTTTTCCATCGCTCTTTCTCTCTTTCTGTCTCTCTCACACCCTCACATATACACACATACACATACACGCACACTCAAGAGTTTGTAAATTTGTGTCACCTCAATGCAGTGATGCCCACGTTTACACATTATTCGTTACGAACATGGAGAAATCAGCCGTGCATCAAAATTGGACATATCCCCCAAATTAATTTTAAAGGATGACGTAAACAAAATTAAATTAGATATTTTTGGAAGCTAGAAGTCCTTCTGTCTGCTTGCCTGTCTGTCTGTCTGTGTTTGTCTAACTGTCTGACTATTTGCCTGTCTGTCTACTATCTTTCCTCTTTTGTCTTTCCTGTGTACTCCTCTACTTTTCAGCTCTCTTCCACTATGACACCCGAATAGTACAAAGCCACCCCTTTCAGAATCCGGCGAGCAGACATTGGCACTTTCGCTTGACTTAGCCTTTCTTTGTTTGTTTGTTTCGTTTGTTTGTTTGTTTCGTTTGTTTCGTTTGTTTGTTTGTTTCGTTTGTTTGTTTGTTTCGTTTGTTTGTTTGTTTCGTTTGTTTGTTTGTTTCGTTTGTTTGTTTTTGTTTTGTTTTTTAAACAACTTTGATTTTGAGTTTGGGTTCAGTGTTAGGCGCACTCAGTATTATCTTCGGCTAGGTTCAGTGCAATACAAAAAGTGGACATATTCCATAGATATGCTTTTAATAAATACTAGATCCGACATCGCTTGAGGCACGTCTATGGAAGCCATGGACTGAACTGTGTGTGTGTGGGGGGGGGGGTGCATCCCTGAATTCAGGGACTTGGTTGGACTCTAAAAACAAACGCGTATACATAAATACCCAAACACGGCTTGAGTAGGAAATTAAGAATTAAAACTCTTCACTGTGAGTGACAGGGAATAAATATAGATTCCATTAAATCTAGATGCCCTCCACATAGTCAACATAATGTTATGATTAAAGAAGGCGATAATAAATAGATGATAGATGAGTATTAATATAATATGAAGCACTTTTAATATACTAGAAGATGGTGAAGGACTTAAGGTCGTCAGAATAGCATATATTGTTGTTTGAAGTTTCCATTTCACTTTCAATCTATTGTAGGGTCTCTAAATCGAGGTTCAGTTGACAGTTACTTACATTTCAAATTTCATGACATGGCCCACATTTATATGGACCTTCGCCTATAAACAGAGAATATTATTATTAGACTGACAAAGATTTGAAGTCATAACAGGCAACGCCTCATACACTTTCCAGGAAGTCGAAAGAGTATGTGGGTGTCTCCGCTGGACCAGAGGGAGGTAATATTAGACTGTAAAGTATTTAGATTTCATATTATATGGTATGCTTTAAATAATATTAGCTTAAAATAACATCTATAATTGTTATTATTATTATTATAATTATCAATAAAAATCAGAGAATTTTGCTAATCTGTTTCTTCTTTTGGCGATCGAGAGACTATGACATTTATTATTATTAAATCACTGTCAAACATTATGGCTATCACAATATCTTTCTTTTATCTGGCTGGGAAATGTTTCTGGATTCTATGCAAGTGTTTGCGTCCACCAGGGAAATATAATGACATTGATTTTGTTATTGACAGTGAATATTGATTTGTTGGTCATGTTTCAGGACAGGGGGTCACGTTTGTGTGGCACTGAATTTGATGCCAATAAAAACATTTTCGTTTGTCAAACGAACTAGAGCCGTGACGGTAACAAAATCGCGGAGGAGACGTTTTCTTTTTCTTTAGATACAAACAATAAGACCCAGTTAGTTTGCTTTTTTTCATTATCACTCATTTGTTATCAAAGAGGAGGAGGGGGTTAGGGAGTGCTGGTCCTGAGAGTGATTTCATTTTCTTTTAATGCTTGATCTAGTGATTTTTTTTTTTTTTTTAAGCTCCAAATTCGGCTTCAGCATATTCATAAGAGGAAAAGTACGGAGTATTTTATTTGTTTTGTTTTCGCTTTGAATGACCACGCTACCGTATTGGATTCTTGTTCTATTTTCAAAAGTCTAAGACTTCTAATGTATTAGATGCATTTGTTTGAAATCGTGTAAATTAATGGAATAGCTATATGTATACAAAACCCCCCCTTTTTTTTTCACGATTTTACGATGTCTATCACAAAGTTTTGAAAAATGTGTGTTGACGAATGAGTATGCTTTTTTTTTTTTTCATCACATGTTCTATTTTCCTCCGAAAACACGAACACACTTCAGAAAAACGGGTGCTTGTCACTGAAACTTGTGCTATTTTGAATAGATATTCAATATTTCAGATCAGCTAGTTCAGAAATAGATAAAAGTTCTAAGGGGAAAAAAAGTCTCTCATAGATTATGAACAAATCGCAACTGAATATTTGTAATGATTTTATATAGTCTTTTTTTACCTAAAGCAGATGGTTCTGGTCATCTGGTCCCATCCATTATTTTCCTAATATCAGAGGAAGTGGAAGTGTATAAATATACTGAAAACCCAGGTGTGAAATTTTGACCCCAATATCTCATTTTCAGGACCCGCAACCTCCTGTCCTGGTCCGCCTTCTTAAAGCTGTTTGTCAAGGAGCGAGACAATGGGTCTTGCGTCAAAATTCTCACATATATGTATTGCATCCGCCTAGACAGCTACCTGCAGGAGATTGGGATATATCAAAAGAGCGTAAAATACCATAGAAATAGTGATACTCATGGAATGTGAATTGAGAGTGCTTGATTTGGTAAGAAAATTAGTTAATTTCAACTTTTCTGTGCCAAGATATTCATGCTTAAACTTGAACCATTCTATGATCTCATCTTCAGCGAAACCCTATTTTTGCAATGAATTTCCCTGTGACATCAGACAGCCTCATTAAACCGAGATGGGCGACAGTTAGTCTTCAAGCAAATTCTATCAGATATTCTGGTGTTACACAATGTTTCTCTTGTTCCTGTCATTGAAAAGAACATTGACAGTAAGGATGGGAAAACATCACGATTTATCTTCACGATTTACTATTTCAGTGAAGATCAGACAGTCTCAGCGCAAGCTTAAGTATTAAAACATGACATTTTCGTTCCACTGACATTTACTGGCGTAAAATTGAATTCTGCACATTATTTCATCATATACTTAAGAAAGGTAATCCATCAAAAGACTTCTGAAAAGAGCCTCATAGGCTACAGTCTCAACATGTTAAATTCTTTTACAGCTACCTCAAAACGTTTAACTCTTTCATTAACTCTCTCAACTTGTTAAACTCCTTAATACCTCTTTGGCTACTGCCATATAAGGTTTAGCCCTTGGAGCACAAGAAATCTGAGAAACCTTTTCATACTTCGCATTCTGGTTCAGGCACTGTTCAGAGAAAAAAAAAATCATCTGACAAGAGATGTGAGTCTTTCATTTGCTAACAAAGGAGAAATATCAAGGGTGCGTTGGCTGGCTAAGCGTTGTAAGCATATTTTATGGTCTTGCTATCGATGGCTGAATATTTTATAACAATCGCCTTTCATTCCAAGTAAATGATTGTTTGGGATAACAGCGATGTGATAGCACTGACTGAAATCTCTTGCATTAAACTTAAATAATCCTTATAGAAGCTCATTATATGTTTTTGACATCATTTAGTTCGGTTTCAGAGGCTATCATTGTGATATTTGCGGGTTCGATGATTCTGCTCAAAGGAGGTTTAGATAATGATGATTATTATTATTATCATTATTATTATTTTACATTTTAATGCACATGCTGTACATATGCAGCAACATAAAAATGGAAAACATTCCACATGATTGAATAGATAGCTTCTTTCGGTCACAATTAATGAATATGGATGGCTCCGAGGAACATTTTCTTTCTTGACTAGAGAGTCATTGCGTGAGAGACATGCCTTGCCACAGAAATCGCAAATGAACGTGATGTGAGAGGTGCTGCTTGTCTTTTTTTGTTGTCTTCCCACTTTTGGATTCTCTTCCTCCAGCCTGATGTTGCTCCTACTGTATCACTGCGTAATTGTAAGTATTTGTTGGTGATTTAATGTAATGACGTCAATGATGAGAGAGAGAGAGAGAGAGAGAGAGAGAGAGAGAGATAAATGATGGTTTCCACTCCCTCTTGAAGATCCTAGCTTCTCTGTGGGATATTCGAGGTCTACGTCTTTATTTATTTATTATTATTATTATTATTTTTAATCTGAAAGATAACTAAGCTAGTAAAAAAAAAAAAAATCCCGTCATTGCGAAGATAGTAAAGTGAGGACAAAGCATTTCACCGACTACATAGGAACTTTGCAAGGTAGCTTGAATCGCGCCTGAGGTTTTAAAATCAACAAAACAACAAATCAAACCCGAGCCCAGCCTATTTTACGAGATCGCATTTATTTTACCATCACTGTTGGCTGTGCTAATAAATACTTCATATTAGTCACTTCCTATTGAGTTTAATTGTGACTTTCAAGGAAGAAAATTTAGTGCCGTGTCCTTTGACAGTATCGGGGGATTGTTTTTCAGCAACCCAACTACTTTCCTTCTTTAAACGGAAGAATGGGACTTGTTTTGACCAACCTTGTTATTATCGGCTGCCAGGCACAAAGGTACTGAACAAGCAGCACAGAGAGGGAATAAATGATTTTTACATTCTTTGTTTGAAATGTACATGATTTAAAAAAAAAAAAAAATTGTAACGAAAATTCATTGAATAAGGAAACTGTTTTCTTCATATCGTATTCACTAATAATTTAAGCAAAAATATTTGTGATCCGTTTTTCAAAATGGCAAGAAAAAGGGTGAATTTTTTCCTTCTTTACACTACTTCTTCAACAACCTTTGTGTCAAGTAATAAGGCTGGTCCAAAACAATGGGCATTGTTGAAGAGGGAAAAAAGAACTTTTTTTTTTTTCTCTCATGAAACATATATTATGGAAAATTCTGAAGAAAACCACCATTTGGTGAAAACGTTTCTTTTAATCGTAATATTTTATTTTGTTATTATTATTTTTTAATAAAAATGTATCTTTATTTTTTATTTTCTATTTAACAAAAACATAGATCTATGAAGTCTATCAATCCTTAGAGTTGGATTATCCTGCTATGAACTAAGTGCCTAGTTTGGTCAGAAGAACGTTTTGGATAGAAATGTTAAAGTATGGGAACTTCTGCCAGGACAGTGGCGTCTCCGCCTAATCTTCATCCTATTTTTAACTGCAAGGGTTCTTCAATGTCCTTTAAGTGCACACTTGGCTGTTGAAATATATTCGCCGTAATCAGAGACGGCTAGACGTCGGGCTTTCTTACACAAGAAGTCATGGAACCTGTGGGTCACTCAAAATGCAGAGGGTTCTAATCTTTCCCATCCCCTCCCTCCTTTCCCCCCAGTGGTAGGATTCGAACACGCAACACTTTCAGCAGAATCAAGTTACTAACCCATATGGCGCTCCTTAGTCGGTTTTTAAAGTTATGACCATTCCCAGTACAAAGAAAGAATATTGATATTTTCATACTTTAGAATCTTCTTGTGTCTTCCAAATGAAAATATTTGGGCAAGTAAAAAATAAGATCCATAGTTGAGTTGAGTTGAGTTGAGTTGGGGTTTAACGGCACATCAGCACGATAACGGCTATATTGTGCCTAAGATCCATAGTAAAAGGTAGATAATACGCCAACCCTCAGCAACATGTCAGTTCTACCCAGTTTATGGATAACCTTGCCGACTGAACTAGATAGCTTGCATGTGTGCAGTCACATCGAACTTAAAGAACGAGAAAAACAAATAACTAAAATAAGGAAACAAAAACAAAAGAAGCGAAGACCTATCAATTTCATTTCTAAAACAAAGGAGCGCCTGTCGCTTGAATGTTCGATAATTTGTTTCATGTTTGCTGAGAGCTGTTTCTTAATCTCATTCAGTGGCAGTGCCAGATACTTCGACAAGCACATAATTTCCTCTAGATCTATCCCCCTTCTCCCCCGTCCCTCCTGCTCACCCGCATTCCCTCTTCACTCTCACCCCATTCCCGGTACATTATGTGGATTCTGTGGCGCTCGTGGATTTCATGGTGCACTCGGTCACAGTGTTGAACTTACGTAATTAGTCGTCATGGGAGTTACATTCAAACCATTCCACGAGGACATCATCAGCTTAGTTAAAAAAATAAAACACAAAAAAGGCTTTAGCGAGACAACGATTTTAGTGTGTGCGATCTTTTTGTAAAATAATACGAAGCATCACTGATTTCGAACAGAGCTACTGAATATGAGTCGTGAAGCAAGAATTGAGCAACGTAAACAATGCATACTTAAACGGTGGCTGTACGCTTTGCTTTAAAAATTGAACTGATGACTCTCGGTTTTTATGTTTAGATTCGATTTTTCTGCATGTGGGAATAACTGGGAATAATCAGTGCTACACGAGGGCATAAATAGTTGAACAATGTAGTTAGGTCTAGTGCGTAGAGTTTAGACTTCAATAGATTCTGGCCTGCATTCGCGTTTGCCCAATAGACTTGTAAATGATCATTACTTTGCAGTCTGATGTTATAGACTATGGAGTACAGGAGTGCCATATAGTAACGCGCTGTTGTAATCGCCCAATCTATTAATTTGTAATGCTCAGCTCTTTTTCCATTTGATGGGCAATTTTGAATTATTCAGCCAAATTGCGGCGATGTTAGATCATTTCCAGAGCAATGAATAAAAGCCATACTAAGTATGAAGTTTCTATTATAGATGGCCGCAATAAACTTCTATTATAGATGGCCGCAATAAACTACGGCACTGTTAAAAGCACATTAAACTGCAGCAATGATAACTACAACATGATAGGTTTGAAACTGTCATGTTTGAATGAGACTCTACAAGTGGTGTGCATTTGCAAATTGTTATCGAAGTCCAGATCTTAAGAGGAAGGGTTTTTCAACCGGGGAAGAGACAATGTGCAGATTTTACCACAAAGTTCTACATTGATAATAATACGGGACATTGACATAGTTCCCGTTCTACAGAATCAAAAATTGCAGGAAAAATATGTCAGCGTAAACAAGGAGCATGGGTATTCAAACATAGTCGTAATACAGCATACAGATCTGAACAAAGATATGCTCATATCAATCATAATCTAATACACCAATACATGTAATTAAGCTATAGGCATTACTGACAATCATCATAGGGGGGACGCTGGAGGTGTTACTTAAAATATGTACTAATGAAACAAGTTTATTTTTGGCTGACCTTTAAGTGCTTCTAAATTCGAGGAACTGAGAGTGTTTGCTTGCAGGAAACAAAACCCGAGATTAAAGGTCCATATAATAACGCTCTATTTTCACGTTATTATGAAAAGTTACTTCGACAACCTGAATTCATCTCATATGTAAGCCGGATGCAATTAAACAAAATTTCACTGTTAAAGAATTGCACCCCGGCTCTTAACTAAAGCAAGCAATGATGGGATGGATGAAAGCAGTGAGAACAGAACTGAAACAGAGACGGGGAGGATATATGAAGATAGGAAAAAGGAATGGCAAAAACACACACCCCCTTAAAAATAGTAGCGCAGAAGAGAGAGAGGAGAGGCAATAAAGCGAATCAAAAGAAAAGAGAAGGAAATCGCGAGAACAAAGACCTGCCGTTGGTAAGGAGAAAAAGAGAAGTGGGGGAGAGTGGGGGTAATATACAGGATGTATTCAGGTGTTGGGTGCCCCAGAAGTGAAACTGGTTGTCTTGGTGAGATAATACGTCACCTAAGTTGGATTGAATATAACCAGATTGCAAACACTGGCCATAATTTGCATATGACATTATTATAGGTTATCATCATGTACAATCTAGCTTGATCAAAGTAAAATCTTTATATTTCTCATTTGGCTTGAATCAAAGATTTTACCACAAGAGCCATAATCAGGTCCACCAGAGATGTCCGCCACTAATTTATTGGCAGCACTAATGGAACTCAGCCAGGAAGAGAGGTGATCTTAACAGATCTTCCTGAAAGAAATCGGTCGAATAGTAAATATTTATATGTGCTCCTGGGGCAGAGTGGACTCTAGTGGTTTTATTTCAGAGCCTCATACTATTTTGACCTCAGTCTGAAGTGACAGTAGAGGGAGACAAGTGAGATTTGAAAGCTATAGTGAAAACTAATCGGTGTGTCCAAACTTATCAGACAGATCAAATTTTCTGTGTTAAGGAAATTTCTAAGAGACAAGATAAGATAAAACATAGGGTAAGATAAGATAAGATAGACAAGATGAGATTTATTTGCCCCCAAAAGAGATTCCATTTACAGTGGCTGAGATACGCGTGTGCATGCAAGATATATTCATACTGGCATTCAGAACCTCAGCCTGATAAACATACCGCCGGGGGCTGAGACCAATTTATACAACGCCCACGATTAGCTCTTGCACGCAACAAACCCTCACGTCTTTGGTAATATATGTCACTTGGTTGTAACGTGGATGCACAGTCCTCCCCATTATGTTGAGATTCGAATTACAGGCCTTCTGATATTTTGGGTAAGAGATAAGATTTAAATTGAACGAAAGTCTGAAGCTCGCTCTTTCCTTATCATTAGGGAAAATGTGTTTCCATGAGGAGGGAAAAGAGAAAAAAAAGGGGGGGGGGAGGGAGGTGTATCAATAAAAAATATGTCTTTTGCTAGGTACACTGGACTAGGTTTAAAACCTAACTGAAGAAAGAATTCTATCATCCCACTCAATTTTACTAGCATACCGCGCCTCTGAAAACATAAATGTGTCTCCTTAGCGTGTTTAATACCTGACTTTCCTGACACTTATGTTTGAAAAAAAAAAATGATCATCATTTATACGTCGGCGTAACTGAGGAAAATTTAGAAATGTTCACAGGTTGCTCGGACAAACTTGGTTGAACAACAAGTCTATGTGAGATCAAATTTTCAAAATTAATGTCACTGTGCATTGTTTCACTTATATGTACTAGATAGATTTCAGACCAGCCATCCCGATCAAAACCTCTTGTAAGAAAAAGAAAAAGCTGATATTTCGATGGCTACTTTTTACATACCATAAACAACTGTTAACTTACATTTTTTTTTTTTTTTTAATGCCGCACCGTCTGAAAACATATATTGATTTTAACTTTTATGGCCATTAGTCTGAGCGAATACACTTTTTCTTAAATTTATTATTCAGACGTCAGTTTCAGTGTCGTTCGTCCTCTTTGATACAGACGTCACATTATTTATTCCCTACAGCTATTGGACTTCCGATCAAGATATGCGGCGGAAATTATCCCGATAAGACTAGACGAAACTAGAATTATCTGTCAAAGCTATGTGAGAGGGCTTGGTAAGTGGATCTATTGTTACCGTCATGGGTGCCATAGAAACGTTATCACAGACAAGGAAAATGTGCCAATGGAGAAGACTGAGGGAAGTTTTCCCAGATAGACTGGATTACTATAACAATTAGATATTTTCAGCAAAATCACATGACCTATATGATGTGACATGTCTGAGAGCTCATCATTCGTCCAGATTTGTCTGCCATGCGCAGAGCAAGTCAACAAAGACACATGTGAGCGATGTTCACTAGGTCATGTGATTTTGAAAAAAATACCTAATTAAAATGCTTGCCAATCTTTGCCAGTTGCTTACTCTCTAACTATAAATAGAGCAGAGTTTGATTGTTACGGCTGTAAGTATTTCTTCTGGTCCTATCTAACTTTATTGTGTCTCTTTATACGTAGCATTCCATTGTGCATCTTTGACCATTCTGATGTTTGCGATCTACCTTAATTCTTCCTCAGAGATAAACATCTCAAAGTGTGGATACTTGCTGAGGAATTCTTTATATTATTTTGTTTCGTTTTTTTTTTTTTTCGTTTCTTTTATATTGGATTTTTATTTTATTGTTTTCTTTTCTTTAGTTGAAGGTAATCTATTCAAATCACCAGCTGTTATGTTCACATTTTGTTTGTCAAACAGGTCTAGAACTGAACTTGCCATCTAGGGAATTTCAGCGTTTTTTCTTTCTTTTTTGGACGATTATTGATTTTGTGTGAGCGCTCACTATCACCGATGTGACAAAGGTCCTCCGGGAAGCTGTAAAAAGGCATGAAAACACAATTGTGTGTCAAAGTATAGAGCTGTGCTCAACAAGCAAGCCACTGAATGCGAAGAAATTTAATGGAGATAAAATAGCGTAAGATCAATTTTATTATTCCTAAAAGGAATATTCCTTTCACAACTGATGACAGATGTACCGAGCAACATTTATTCACACACGTATATGCACGTAGACTGAAATGCCAGGCTAACATCAAGACAAGGCAAACTTTAGTGCTACAACTAAAGCTGACTGAAGAAGAAGGTTTCTCGATAATTTCCAAACTTTAACTACAGCCCGCATGACTCAGAATGTTCCAGTTTCGAAAATGGGTATTTTGTGTAATCTAGAATTATATTAAGTTTTGATATTGGATAATGATTTTTTTTTATGAGGAGATGGGGGCAAGTTGGTAAAGTGAAAAAAAAGGAGGAAACTGCATTTTCAATGGGTTGCAGTTTACTTCACAGCAGGCCTGTTATGAGTGCCCAAGCCGGTTTGTTGAATAAGCCTTTCAACCCCCCAAATGGGGGTTATCTCTCAGCTGTGAGCCCAAGCCTGTCAGTGGTATCATTTTGAATGGATGTCTTTGATCATGTGACCTAACCCTGGACAAAATGGCAGGCATCGATGATTACAATAAACAATGATGTCTTGCTCCTGCAGCTATTACAGTTGTCATTAAAATCGTGTTTTGCATGTTTCTGCAAACTAAAATTATACACTTCAGTTCAGTATTCCCTGCATCAGGTCCCTCTGGCTATCTACCTATCCTCTTATGAGTACAACTAGAACCTTTCTCTGTGTTCTACAGACTTGCTCGAAATAGTTCATAAGTGTGAATGAACTACATCATGGATTCAGAAAACACCAGTAGCCCGGGGGGGGGGGGGGGGGGAAGAAAGGAAAAGTGGAGGACTGAAATCAGTTTGGCTTCTCCTACCAAGTTCAACTGG
>JBCAUA010830102.1:0-14233 GCA_038406235.1 Peronia verruculata
CCCCCCCCCCCCCCCCCCCCCCCCCCCCCCCCCCCCCCCCCCCCCCCCCCCCCCCCCACCCCCAAAAAAAATTAATGTGATAATCATTGTTATCTGTAGACAGTAGAGACGACTGGAAGCAGGTTCACTGCTCTGGCAATGCCCTGGATTATATATAGAAATCGCAACAACTTGTCAAGCAGTCTATAACAGTGTTCCAATTTCTCTAAGTCTACACAGATTCGTGGTTTTCATCAACTTTCGAGATAATGATATATAGCTTCTTTGCCAGGTTAAAAATCATCTCTATATCTCTGTTGGAAAAAAAAAAAGAGGAAAAATATCAGAAAGTGCAGCAATAGTGAAACTGCTGTAATCGCATACATAAGCCATATTTTTTACAGATCACAAAATGACAGAAAGACAGACGTTCTTGATTGCTTGCGACATTCGTTTGAAATTTCTTCAGGTTGAAGGGAAAAAAAAACAACAACAACAACAACAACAACAAAAAAAAACGTAGGCTTCAAATGTTTATTGGTCAATAAAAAGGATAGGTATAATAGCATATCAAAGTGAGCAAAGTCTATGAGTACATGTACGCGTTTAGTGCTTTATTGAAATGTACACAGAATTTTCCAGGACAGGTGAATGGACTCACTACTGTAAATCTTCCTATAATTACAGTATTGTTATTCGAGGGGTAAGTACATACTTAGGTGGATATGTTCGACCTTCACCAGCCTCTCGTGAAAAGAAAACATTTTCTATATCAAAACGAGTCGAATTCAGTTTAAACCTACTTTTTTTTTTCGAAATAGGTCATTTGGAAATCTATTTAATGAAAATCCAAATGGATGCTTAGTACCAGATTTAAGACTTCATGTAATGTGCTCAATGTAGCCATTCAAAAGATAACTTGTCTGATATCTAGTCTGGCATGCATTGCTCTTTCATTTTCTCAACGTTTCTTTCTGCAAGATTTTAGCTTTCGACATTCACTTAAATTCTGTACTTGCCTTTTATCCTCCTCGAAGTCTTGAGAATACAGTCTCTTGTCAACATCATTGTCCTAGTTATCAAAGATTTTGGCATAGTCTTTAATCTACTGCTGCATCATTAGAGTATGACTGTGAGCAGTGACCGCTTAGTCTAGACAGAAGATTGAAAAGTAGAGAGCAAATCAAGAACTACGTGCTTCTATTCAATGTACCTTTAGATTAACAACGTCCCCTTATCAATTCCAGCTGAATATCAAAGAGAGGTGAATGCAAAGAAACATGCAACAATAAAAAAATAGCATTATCTGCTTTTTGCGGTTAGATATTTGCTAGAGCCGGCCAAGAGAAGTATGGTTGTGCATGTGTTTTTGGACTGACAGTTTTTTCATTGATGGCAAATCTCTTTCAATGCTGGGTATATAATCACGGCAATGAATTCATGAAAAAGTTATAAAACTGTCGCTCTCTCTTTTTATCCTGGATAGTTTACGGAGCAATCAAACGCATCCCGGCTGTTGAACTGGAGTGTATCTATATGAAAAAAAAAAAGGGGGCTATGATTTGCTAATGGTCAACAAAGAATTTGTTCTTGTAATAAATTTATGGTCTCACTGTAATTTGACATCTTTGCATTGACTCTTATGTCTTCTGTGCATACTTCAATTATGATTAAGGGGGGGGGGGGGCGTCCTGGAGGTGATTTTTTCTTTATTAAAGTAAGGCCATTTTAACCTTTTCCATCGTATTCAGCATGTTCAAATTAGGGGAAAACAATGGAAAAAAATCGACTTTTCCATATGGTTGCCATGGCAGCGCCGCCGTCTTGGATTTGACGGCCCTAAATTGACAGACTTTAAAATCTATCTTCTCCGACAGATTTCAACTAAACTTAATAAAACTTGGTGAATATATTGTTTACTATCATATCTAAAATGTTACTTATTTTTATTACGTTCAATGCGATAGAAAATTTTCTATAAATTTTTGAAAATGCCATATAGCGAAAATTCAAATTTCGCCATTTTTTCAAACTAAAAACCCAATTTTCTCTAAAATTTACCCACCAAATTTAACGCGTTTACGTAACTTTTCAGGTTTTGTGGTGACAATGATGCATACCAAATTTGCTTTGAATCGGTTTTGAACTGAAAAGGAGAGAGAGAAAACGGCTTTTGAGAAAAACGCGTTTAATTAGTTTAAAGTTTTTTTCCGTGAAAAATCGACATGAAGAGTTTTGTGTTCGGCTTTCAACGTCGGAACAGCCTTTTTTTCTTTTTCAACACTCATGAACTAGCCCTCTTGTCATGACCTCTGTGTCTCTTGTTGCCGTTTTTTGGCTCTCTGGACGTACATTGTACATGTATTTGTTTTCGAATTTTGTTCCCTACACCCCATCTTTATAAGAAACACTTTCGGGTTCTTGAAGGTCTCTGTGTGTCCCCCATATCATTTGTGAGTGTAAACAAGAGTGTATTGACCTGTTCTATGTGTCGACAACTGAGTTATTAGTAGCAGAAAGAAAGCAAAATTGCGCTATTTATAGGAAGAGGAAAGTCATTTTAGAACACTGACATTGATAATTTGTATGAACAGCAGTTTTTCTCGCATCATAGTGGTCACCCAGTGTCCATCCTGGCACTGGCACTCGTGATATTGCTAGGAGAGGTGATATTCAAGTGTTCTTTGCATCTTTTACCTATATATAATCAAATCGCGATGATCCACTGCCTCATTTAGCAGCCAGGTGGAGCCAAATCCTGATTGACAATGGGATAGGTCTACCGTTGAATGACCATTGGTCAAACACGTTAGAATTGACTTATCAACTTTTTGATACCATTTTTACACGCAGAAAAGGCAGTATTTTTAAAGAAAAACAAAAGCTCAAAATCGCATTGTTTTGGGCAAAATCCATATTTGAGGACGCCCCCATCCCACAACCCCCTTAAGCCTGTGTAGTCTCGAAGTCTAGCCGTTGCGTTATCATGTAGATCTAAGCCGTGAGTATATAAGCCCGCTTCCTTTTTCGTTGGGAGGATGTGGGGGGGGGGGGGGGCATATGCGTGCAGCTTTAAACACTATGAGCTATATAGTAAAAAATATGTTAAATGATGGTCTAGGCTTATCATCAATCTTTTTTAAATTTTTTTTTTATTTGCAATACCGAATGAAATCTAGATCTAGATCCAGATCTCTCCATTCTGCATTTAGCACATCTCCTTCATTTACACCCGCAACAGGACCCCTCCCCCCCCCCCCGAAAAATACAAACTTTCTGTCAAAGATACAGACACACTCACGATACATGGAACACAAAAATAAATTATATAGATCTAGATGTATAGATGTTTATTTGTTTGTTCTGTGTTGGGGTTTAACGGCAGATCAACACGATCACGGATATATTGTGCCAAACACGGTAAGATACACACACAAACGTCATGAAAAAGAGAGAAAAGAGAGCGGACCAGAAGACAGGTGCAAGGAGAGATGTCACGCCTGGGATGTTGAGAATGGCATTGCACGGGAGACATCCCGCAGATGGCGGGGTTCCACCGCCTGCAGGTGGGAACAGGGAACCTACTTATATATCCCGGGCTCCCCGCGGGGGAAGATCTATGTAGATGTTGGAGATGGAGATGAACTCTTCACTCTCAGTGGATGACGTACACTAAGAGTCTGGATATTCTAGCAAAAGCATCTCTTTCAATTAACATCTCCAAAAAATGCATACACATTAATTTATATTACATGTAAAAAGGCATTGTCGAGGCTTGAATAAGGGCTGATAGATTTGTCCACTCGGCCACAGATGACTATGAGCTGCCGGTAAAAATGATCATTAGGCCTATACATGTAACTAATCTGGATTGTCGATTTTCTGTCCTTTTATTTTAATTCTCGTTTTCATCCAAATTGAAATCAGGATTGCGTCAATATTAGAAATTGCGGAGCTTTAGAGAGCGAAACCTCTCGGAAATTGTCATACATGTAAAAATCAATGTCAAAAACAAAATCGGGGGATTTGGGGCTAAAAACTGGCCAGAGAATGAAATACCAGACTAAGCATGAAAAGAGACGGGAGGAATATCAAATAGTGAATCCAATAACTTCGACAGCACAGACAGTTGTATCTTATCAGGCCAGGGGTAGGAGACTACGGCCAGTACAACACCCACAATCTTCATGATCTGTTGTAACTTGACCTGTCAGATCAGTGGCGGGAACACTTGATTGTTTGTTTGTGTTTACGTTTAACGACACATCAGCACGACCACGGCTATACTGTGTCAAAAACATGGTAAGATACGTTTACACGTCAAGAGAAAGAGAGAAAAGAGAGCGGAACAGGAGCAAGGAGAGATAAAAGTAAAAGAGATGTCACCCCTGGAATGTTGAGGATGGCATTTCATGGAAGACATCTCACCGATATCGGGCTTTCACCGCCTGCAGGTGGAAGCAGGAAACCTACTAATAAACCACGGGCCTCTGCGGGGGAGTGAAGATGGAGTGAAAAAGTGCGTGTATCCACAATTTTTAGAGTTATAAAATCACTACATATGCCCAGTTGCCAAGTAAACCACTCGCTTTTATTCCGTATGTTCATTGGTAATGGAGAAATTGAAAGGTTTGGGAGAAAAGCAGAAAAGTGTGGGGGGAGGTATTTTCCCTACACTATTGACGATTTATTATTTGGAACGGAACGGAGTATGCACGAGAATGTAGTGGAGAAAGGGGGCAGAGGGAGAAGATACTCGTGAAATTATAAAGTACATCGTAAGGCACTCAGCGCATAACTATCAAAATAATAATTAGAACTAACTTTCTCACAGAATACCTAAACGATACGCATTACCTAATTTACATGTACATGTATGTAAATAGCATCTCTCATATAATAAGTCCTTACAAGAAATCAAATGAGTATTTATGATACATTATGGAGAGAAAATTAAAGTTAATGATCAGCCGTTAATTTTTCAAGTTATTCAGATAGAAAAAGTCTCTCCTTAGGTTACAGTTTGACATAAAATGTCAGAGACACCCAAAGAGTATATCAGCAAGTGCCACAAGCGAACTGGATTTATGATGTATTGTCTGCTACTAGTGCTAGTGCATTGCAGGAAAAGAGAGGTTAAGTCGGTCTTATCTCGCGTCTCTGTTGCTATTCTTTTGTTTGTTTCAAATGCGACCTGTCTCCATGGCCTGAGGGACAGGAGTTATCAAAATAGACTTCCCGGATGATTTTGCAGACACCACTGTGACAGTTTATGCAACAAACTTTGCTGACATCACTGGGGTTGCCTCGGATTTCTAACATTATTGTTTGTTATGGGTTAACATGAGACGTTTATCAGAACATAATTACGGCATATTTATTCTTGGTGTTGGTCGTTGTTTGAATGGTAGCAGCTGTTGGGGGGGGGGGGGCTGTCTCAGCCTAGTAAGTGCACTGGGAAATATTTGCTTTCCTAAATACAACCAGTTAGAAACTTTTGTTTGCCTGTACATGTATCTAGGCAAATGTTGAGGTGGGAGGGGGCACAAAAAGTAATAAATGATTACAAGACATCAAACGGTCGACGGTGAATCGGACATTATTGTAAGACATTATTGTGTGTGTGTGTGCGCGCGTTGGCATGTCCGCCAAAATATCCAGTACTGGCATGTTATCTCGCTGGCAGGTACACAGTTTCACTTGACCTCTGTAATTGTTAACGTTATCTTTTGTTTGAAGAAGGAAGACAGGGAGAGGATAAGAGTAAGACATTACAGCCATGGCTAGCCAGACTTCAGCCCGTATAGTCTCAAAGTGCAGCTGGACTTATTCAGTCCGTGTCATTGTCATACTACAGCCGTGAAGTTCTAAGTCCACATCATGTTCCTTTGGGAGGGGGTTGGGGGGGGGGGGGCAGGTGCACGCAGCTTTAAACACTTTTAGCTAAAAATAATAATCAGTCGATGATGGTCTGGGTTTATCATTAATATTGACGATCTTTTGAACTATTATTATTATATTTTAATTTTTCATATCAAATATCATAATGAATAAATTCAAGCTAAACAGCATTCACGCTGAATAAGATTACACGTTGATTCAAAAGTCGGAGGGAGAAAATGACAATAAGTCCGAAGAGACCCGAGGGCTAACACTAATAGGACTTAAAGTCCGGCTAGCCACTTCGTATGATTCTTGTCATAATGCTTCAAAGTCACACATCTAGCTAAAACTACAATTTTCCAATGTAAATATACGATTTAATATGTGAGCTTGTTATCTTTATCGCAGTACTTCCAACTTCCAGCTAACTAATTACCTAAGACGATTTATGTTGTTTTTTTCCCCCCTTAAGTGTCTTCCAATCTCAAGCAACTGCTGTGATAAATATCATATCACTGGTTTCGGTTGCGATAAAGAGGCACATACTATTACAGACGCACAGTAAATTATTTTATAATATACACGATTTTATGGATCGATTTTGCTTACAAACGACAACAGATGGCAACTTCAAATTCAGAGGCATTACCATTTTCCTTTCACCCCTGGCCTGCATAATGATATGTCAAAAAAAATCCATGTAATATGTTATAAAACAGAGTGTAGGAAAACTACATGAAACAAATTCATATACCTATACACTACAGACGTATGTTAGGTCTTACATTCTTCATCAATTTAGCGGTTGTTCATGTAATTAGATGTGTACTTCCACCTTCTATATCCACTTATATGTGCTCCTAAGGATATAATTACAATAAATACACGTCCACGGCAAGCACACATTCAGATTACATAAATTATGTACACACATGTATGCACACCCTGCCAGCCAGCCATCCATCCACCCACCTATTCATCCATCCATTTCTCCCTCCCCCTCCAACCAGTTAGCCAGCCACCCACCCACTCACTTATTCATTCATCCATCCATCTATCCACCCACCCACCCATCTATCCTTCCACCCACCCATCCATCCATCCACCAGCTATCTATCCATTACCCACGCACCCACCTACCCAACCCCTTATCCATCCATCCGTCTGTCCGTCCATCCATCCATCCATCATATATGTACACGTTAACATGATGTACATGTACTTGCATAAAGGTATTTCTCCTGATTTATTGATTTTTGCATCTTGCAATTTCATGTATGTACATTATTGTGTACAATACATGTACATGTAATGGGAATTTCATTAACTTCTTCAACTTGTTATGTTTTCTATTCTTTCTCTCGCTCTCTCTCTCTCTTTTTTAAACTCAACATCGCCATCAAAGAAATTCTTAATTTGAAACAGTATGAAGGAAAAATGCATGTGCATGGTGTTTTTTGTTGACAGATAGGCCCACTGTTATATAAAATGTAATGTTTATATGCATGCATTTGCTCTTTCTAAATGAAACACATTAAATGTATGTATATATTTTATGTACGGTACATGAGCAGTAGTACACACATTGTGTCAGCCTTTAAAAAAAAAGGGGGCAAATTGAATAATTTAACTGTTCTTTTAGCCTAGTTGAGTGATTATATTTCAAGATAAACTACATTCTGGACCTTAAACTTAAAGAATATGCTTTTTTATTTTATTATGAAAAAACGGCTTTCCATATTATTGCTGGGGTGGCTAAAATTTACTAAAAAGTTAAGCGTTTTCATGAACTGCACATTGTACTAGTAGAACAATGTACATGCACTTTCAAATGTGTGCAAAATAAAATTTGTTGAGCAGCTACCTTTAACAGTCTAGTTTGCCCACCTTGTGACTGTGAGTTTATATCTGTATACATTTACATGTACTTTATCAGCACTAATGTTTGCGGACTTTTTTTCCTACTTTTAAAGTATGAAAACAATTTAAACAAGTCACATTTATTATTTACATGTACATGTATACATGTACATGTACTTGTAATATTATAAAGTAATTTGTATACTCACTAAAATGTGTTTACTTTAGTTTAAAAAAATAGGGGCTAGACCCTACTATAAACTATAAAACTACATCCTTTTTAGTTCGGAATTTACTTTACGTGTTCGTGTTCACTAGGGTGAAAAAACGTCTAGATTCATTCCTGCCCGTTTTGTGTGACAGAAATGAATCAAGAATCATCGTGACAGGAATGAGAAAAATATCGCAAAAAATGTAATAAATTGTCTCTAAGGAACGATGTCATAGGAAGCTTAATCATTAATGGTGCAATATTAATGAACTAAGCTATACATGTACGTGTATGTTTTGTTTTTATTTAGTGTCCATTTCAATTTTGAGGGCAAAACATGTACATATGTATTGAAGATTTAAATGTAAATGAAAAGTAATGCCTCTCTCTGAAGTCTAAGCTAAGCTAAAGTCGCACGGGGTGTGTGGCAAATATTTAACTCATGAGTCTGCTTAAGATAAATTTAGAAGGATACATGTAAATAGATACGCTCTGATCTCCGTTACAAATGATATATACATGTATACAGTTCAAAAGAGCCTATAGTCATACTTACAAGTATGATGCTGCCACGATAATGTGGACATCAACCAGGTGTAGTCCACAATCTTTTAATTTTATACCGGGGCCAAATTTGTATTACCTTTTTAAAAACCTTCAACACAAGCTACACCATTTTAAATCATCTTTATTTTCAATTAGTTATACTGAATGAGGGGATAGGAAAATTTTACGTGTTAAAGAACCAATGCACGCACTAGTTTCTCCAGCTGTAAGAGCATTGATTTTGTAAGCTGAATTTATCCTAAACTCACAAGCATACATAGCATTTTGTTCTGCATGGATGTGTATTTTTTTGTACTCTGTCGATACAGTCAGTGTAGCCAGAGATTTACTGAAACATTACCACTTTTGCTTGCAGTGTTTGTTTTGATTCTAAGTGTACTAAAAGAACCCGGTGCATGGTTGGTTGGAAGAACTCAAGAGAGAGAGAGAGAGAGAGAGAGAGAAAAAGAGAAAGAGTGAGTGAGAGAGATGGGTTGAGGTAGAGAGAGAGATAGAAAAAGAGAGAGATAGACGCGTGTGCATGCGCGCACACACTCTCACAAAGTTATGAATCAATTAGATTTGCTGACTTACCATAATGTATACAAAACATGTAGGCTACATTGTACTTGATGTACACATGCAAATGTATTAACTTTACGCTAAGCATTAGATCTACTTCACTTTGCTTCAGTGATTAAAAAAGTGTTGAGAATTTATACATGTCAAGCATATTTATGGCATCTACTGTAACATGTACATACTTTGTTGATAGTAATTAGGCCTAGTATACCACTGTTCCTTACATTGTTTCACGTTTGTTAGTAATGTTAGATTCAGACTGCTGTTGATGAATTAAAACTGATTTTTTTTTCTTACCATTTTTAACTCACATAGTTGCTTACATGTATTTCATTTTTACAATTTTAGCTACATTTTATATGATTTCATTTTTGCTTATGACTTTATTCGTTAATTTAGTCAGTGTTCCAAATATTTTTGGATTTACACTACAGGAAGGTGTTGATCTGCTACGCAAGAATTATGACAATTTGAGATAAAATTTCAAAACTTCATTGTGAAAGACAGGACCAAAAGGTTTTCTTGAGCTGTCAACAATTTCAATACATCATTTAATTTACATCACTAATTGATTTGCCTCGTTTATGAAAATCATTGTGCTTGTGATCTATGGACATGTAAATATCTACTGCTCATTTCTGTCACAGTCTCATCCCATGAATTCATTCAATTTACACAAACTCATTGCATTTTTTTTACACAAACTCATTCCATTTACACAAACTCATTCCAGTCACACAAACTACATGTAATTACATAAATTACACAAACTCATTCTAGTCACACAAACTCATTGCATTTACACAAACTCATTGCATTTACACAAACTCATTGCATTAACACAAACTCATTCCAGTCACACAAACTCATTGCATTTACACAAACTCACTGCATTTACGTAAACTCACTGCATTTACATAAACTCATTGCATTTACACAAACTCATTCTAGTCACCACAAACTCATTATCAGCCTTATCTTCCAAATTACCTTTGCCTGAGTTTGATCCTTTTGGTTGTGACCTGATTTTGAATAAAACTAACGTGCAAAATAAAAAGATGGAGGTGGAATACATGTTTTTAAAAAATTACAATTACCGGCATTGAAAAAAAAAAAAAAAGTGATATTTCCTAATCCGTCACAATCAAATGGTAAAACAACGATCATCCAAACGATGTTGACAAATGACTGCTTTTACCACACTGTAGAAACTTGTTTTATTACAAAATTGTGCTAGCAAGCATAATACATTGTAATACATGTATCAAAATGTATGCAATGAGAAATAGAACTATCACTAACGGGAAAGCCTACAGTACTGTCCCTTGATTAAAAACAACATGTGAACAAATCAAAGCTATATCTACATCTTGTTCTTTTCTTGTTTTTCTTGAAAAGAAAAAAAAAAGAAAACTTTTAAAAATGAATCAAGGCATAAAGACATGAAACGAAGGATTCAATACATGTACTAAAAATAAGTACATGTACATATGATAAATAATGGCACTTGTTATTTAATTACAGAACAAACATGCACAAATGAACAGATAGGCCAAAGGGTCAGCAAATCAAAATGAAACTTAAAAATGCTGATAGAAAGATGCAAAGATAACAGTACAAAGATAATATATGTGTAATTATAAAAAAAGAAAAAAAATATAACAACTTCTAATCTGCAGCAAGGATAATGGTATCACTGCAGTCAGGCCTTTATTTTTAAAAAAAGGGGGGAGGGGGCATTTTGTCGAATTAAAGGTGTTTTATCGAGTTTTCATATTTAAAAAGAAAAGCTTTCTTACAAATTTAAAACTGTCTACACTGTTTCAAAATCTGATAAGCTCAAAAGATGAGGATTGTTGGCGAGAATCCAATAAAGATCACCATTCAGGCAAGTTATTTTGTTACTTCTTTACTTTCAACCACCTGGAGGCAGCTGAATAGGACAAGTCATTAATCCAAGAATACATACAGTAGGTGTCATCTAAAAAGGTTTCATAATCTATCATCTTATGTACAAACAAGAAGAAGAAAAAGTTAGTAGTGATAACCTGTGGAAAAAGACAGCACAGAGATTGAGGAATCTGTTGAATGCCTCATCCATATGTGGGGACTTTGCATGGTTCAATTACAGAACAAAACATATGGTAACCACTTGGTACAGGTTTGCTTTAGTTGAGAGAGGTTCTTGCAAATCAGTAATCATCTGAGATTTGATGACAAAATGTATACCACTAGAATTTCAAAATGGAACAGATTAAGAGGGATGCCATAATTACATGTATGTATTTAAAAAAAAAAGGGCAGTTGTGGCTTTCATTCTTTTGAGCACTGTGCACTATGACACTTGACAGTGCTTTTGGCCTAGAAGCCACCCCCCCCCCCCCGATTGTGATGTTATAATAATATAATAATAGGATAGATCAGGCAGCATGAATCAAATGTGTCCCTCTCACACCACCAAAAAGAAAGACAAATAGATGGCCATTGTTGATTTTCTACAGCATGCTAGATTTGGCATCTGTCGCTTCATGATCATCAAGCAGAAAATCAACCCTCAAGACAATGTGTCAGGGTGTAAGATAATCGAGTGCTTTTCAACATTGTGGTGGCAAAAGGAGTTAGTCAAAACCACAGCTTGAAAGGCGGTCGACTGTTCAGATCTTGACTCAACATTTAAAGCACATTATTCAGACAGCTGTTGCAGCATAATGGACGCCAGCCTGAAGCACAGCTTACACATGCAGAGGTGTCTATCACCCAAAAGCGTGGTGGTAGGTGTCACATATGTTGAAGAAAGAAAAACACAAAGACAAAGCTGCATGATCTGTTTGCTCATTTTCAGCCTGCCTGTCCCAGAGGGCATGTTGGCCCTTCTAACTAAAGAGGGGATGGGGGCAACAGGGAAACGAAAAATGTACTGCTGGTTTACATGATATCCATGTACAAGCCAAACTGGCCTCAGGGCAGAAAGGTGGTATGGCCTGAGGTGGTGAGTGAGGCAGTGAGGGTGGCAGTTGAGCCAGGGTTTGAAGACAAACTCTCTGGGGCATATGATACCCAGCATGACAATGATGCCAGGGTAAATTGTCCATTCCCCTCCCCATTACATGTATTTTTTTTTAACCTCCCTGGATCCTCTTCTCCCCAATACAATTACAACCCCTATACACATTCATGAGCACACCATCTTCACATACATACAATATGAAAAAAGAGATGACCAGTAATCAAAGCAGGCAAATGGTAATCAAACATGAAAGACTGTAAACTATGTCTCTCATCTGTTCCCCAGGCCCACCATATCACACTGGAGGAACTGGCAATGCTCACATGGGACACCAGACCAAGTGGTGATGAAAAGGCTGGCAGGGGCAAGAGGAAAAAAAAATAAAAATGAATAATTAATCAAAATCAATGTTCATCACAGCTTTCATTGTTCAAATTCATTATGGTATGTTTCTAGTGGCACCTAAAACACTCTCATGAGAGTACATCATGGTCTGAGAGTGCTAGCTACACTTTTCAAGAAAGGAGGTGAGCGGAGTTACATTGATATTCAATAAATGTGTTTATGTGATGCACATGAAGCATGGTCTGTAAGTATATGACCAAGCAGAGAACAAGTACAAAGCATACATGCCATTAATTTTTCCTCAGCGTGAAGTGCCATCATTGATGCAACAGAATTTTACATTCACAAATCTGTGTGCCTGTATTCATAAACGTTGCATTAATTCTTTGAGTTAAGTTAACGCATTCATTTATTATACATGTACATGTGTAAGTACATGTATTTGTGTTAAGTCTGGTGTTCATAATACGTTAACAACCTTTACGCACATAGCTGCAGAAGGTCATAATGTACTTGCATTGCGTCAAGTTTGGAACTCCTCTGCGAGAATGAGTAAACTTGTGCATGAATATGAATTATGAATGATAGAACTGTTGCACGTCTGTTAGGCCTATGACAGACAACGAAGAAAAGCTCGATCCTAGAAAAGATTGGAGAGAGCAAAGATGTTTTTAAATTCCAAATTATGAGGTGAAATTTATAACAAGAGTTTGTTGGGCTTCAAAATCAGATTATTAGGAAATTATTACCGTGGCTGTATGCCCCGCCCCCCACCAAAAAAAACTGAGGAAGGAAATGACAACAGCGACGCCCTCCCCCCTCTCTCTCCTGAGAAGAAAATGGCCTTAGACTCCATTCATCGCAGAGGCTGTGAAATGAATCAGTCCAGCTGGAGATGGTGACTCACATGCAAGCCCATAACTCAAGGTGGCACCAGCTTGGAAGGATGAGAATAACAGCATCAGGTGCTCCTGCTGAGAAAGGGCATAAAAGTTACATGTGTATCACTTTGACATTTTCAAGCTCACATCACAGCCAAAGTTAAAATGATAAACAAGAAAAGCTGGGAAATCATGAGCATTTATAACATACATGACATTTAAAAAAAACAGCAACTGGAAGGTCATCATATGATGATGACAGAATAACACATAATGATAGTGATATGTTGCAGCAGTTTCAAAATCTTGTTCACTACCATACACAGTAAAAGACAACATTTAACCCTAAAAATGCAAAGGGACTGATCTAGTTGAAGACATTCATTTATTTGTAAAAAAAAAAAAGTCCTCCAGTTTAATCGCTAGATTCTGACAAACTTGTAGAATGACTAAGGCCCCTAAGGGCTACGCAAACCATCCACAAACAAGCTATGGAAGATGGGACAAAGAATGAGTGAATGAGGGCACTACTGTTGCCGCACATGAGTAAGTCAATTAATAATGGTGTGTCCTTGTTGCTAGCATACTATACAGATGCTAGAAACTTTTCTAATTTCCGTTCTGATTTTGGAATCACAGCATTCAAAATGGCGCTGAAATTGGCAGTGAGTGACCGCTTCATTGAACTGTTTGAGGCAGAATGTATTCTGTGGGACACCAAAGAAGCCCTCTATCACAATAAGTCAATAAGGATGCCAGGACACGGGCCCTAGAACGGATAACCCAAACTCTAGGCCTTGCCGCCAACAGTACGTTAACAGTTTTGAATCAAAGTGCTTTTGAGCATCTGTTTTTGTACTGTCTCAGTTATCGTCCATTTTAGAGATATGTTTAGATGTGGATTTGAAATATTAAAGGTATAGGGGAGACTGAGGCAAC
>JBCAUA010830113.1:0-14232 GCA_038406235.1 Peronia verruculata
CAGACAGACAGATAGATAGATAGATAGATAGATAGATAGATAGATAGATAGATAGATAGATAGATAGATAGATAGGTCCTTAGGATGAAGAAATCCATGTGGAAAGATGACAAAAATGTATCATTTGAGTAAGATCTAACTAGTAGGCGTATGTGAGACTATGAATGAAATGATGAAAACTCTCTCAAGACCGGAGACATCACGAGTGAGAGTATTTAGTATTTAGTGTGAGACTGTGTTAGGGCCCCTTTGGTATTTTCTGAACCGGCGCAACAGCACTGACCACCTAACAACACCTTGTAGCGCATTGGTGGATACCTCCGCGTCGAACTTTTTATGGTAAATGAAATTGGCATTAAATGCTTACAATGGCTGTGCACTGGCAAACGGAAAAAAGACAATGCTTTTGTGTCTTTGTTTTCTGATTTGTCTCTCTCTCTCTCTCTCTGTATTTAAAGGCTGTTCATTTGAAGATCAAACAGCCCTAGAATTTTGCAACGCACCGTCACATTGTGGTGAGGCCTTAATCTTCTTTTTCCTCTATCTGTGCCTGACCCAATGCCGTTTCCATTCTCTCCTCCCTCCCCCTCCCTTTCTCTCTCGCTTCCTCTCTCTCTGTCTCTCTCTCTCTCTCTCTCTCAGGCGTTAACTTTCAACATCTCTCTCTCTCGCTCTCCCTCTCTCTCTCTTTCTGTTTTCCACTTCCTCCCATTCCCGATGACTTTTCTTGCAACAATCCCACTCTCTGTCTCACAGTTCACAGTTTGTCCTCATTTGGCCTGTGTTGTGCCTGCACTAATTCTTCACGCCATACTCGAGGCCAGCACAGGGCTCCCTTAAATTGGTCTGCAAAAATTTCAGGGACCTTCATTCTCCATATAAAGGTCGGCAAACCAAATAAACAGTGGGGTATTTGTCACCTTGCGGGTCTTTGATCCGCCATCTTGTAGGGACAAGTTACCGCAGGGGACCTTCGCTTGCTCGGAGACCACCGCAAACAGACAAACTATGGAGTCTGTTTGCATAGCCTCAATGATCATTCAGATTAACAGTTGGAGCTGTGTGACCACTGTCCACTTAGGGTCAACAGGACGTGTGCAAGGAAGGTGAGAGGGAGAGAGGCTGGAATGTGTGTCCCAGTTTGAAGAAGAGATGGGAGGTCAAAAAAGAAAGAACAGAAAATGGGCTGATAGATGTTTGCATGAATGAGTATGAGAACGCTTTCACATATATGTTTACTACCATTATATAATCTTATAACTGTAGCATCGCTCTAACCTTGTTAAACATCATAATACAGAATGGTAATATTTATAATATATTTCCGACAGAGAAGTGTCAGTTGGTTGGATCTCTTTAATTCTTTACAAGGACGGCAAATAATCAAATGGGAGAAAGCTCAGCTTCGTTTCTGCCAGTTAAAACGTTAGCCAGTTTTTAGTCTGTTGATTGACCGAAAATTTGCGTGCTGTCCATGTTGAAATTCACGAATACGGTCAGATCTAGCCATGCTCAAAACTGACTGCATCCAGTTCCTACCGAGTCTTTTGTCAAACTGGACTGCGATTCACCCCTGTGTCCAACAGGATGGGAGATATTAAAGGATTAATGCCAAGACATTGTTTCAAACTCCTTAGGTTTAGCCAGTGCAATCCTTTAGCCATAGAAAACACCTACAGTTTTAACCTTCCTCAACACTGGTTCACGGCGATGAATCTTTCTCACCTATGAATTTACCGTTTGAATAGTTGGAGAGTGAATTCGTATAGCAGCTTAAAGATCTATTGATGGATTTTGGGGTGCTTTTTTTGCCAAGAGTAGAAAATTTTATCGCTAGTCTGGAGAATGGTTCTCCCGAAATGTTGACGCTCATTTGGTGGTCAAACTCATGAAAGATAGTGTTAACAAACTCCTATAGCTTTGATTCCGTTCAAGGCAGAGTCACAAGGTTTTTACCGTCAATTCTTCTCTCCGTTAGTGTTCATGTGTGTGAAGTTTCAGGTATTTAGTTTATTGTTTCAATATTATACAAGGTAGAGAAGTTACTTTTGAGGCAGAGCTCGTACATAGGTAGAAAAAAAAAAAAACGCTTGTGAAAGTTAAATTTATATTTCCTGCATAGAGTAGGTGACCTTTGAACTGCAGAGAATACAAGCATAAAGTCTAATGCACAAGAGGAAAGTGCTTTTAAACTAAGGAGAGAGAGGGAAAAAAACTGAAACAAACAGGCGGACAGGAGATGACAGAAAAGCAAACTGATAGAAAGACAGACAGACAGCAGACAGACATGTTGATAGACAGATAGACAGACAGGCAGACAAACATGCAAACAAGCAGACAGACAAACAGACATGGAGAGAAATTGAAAGAGAGGGTTGAAGAGTGTCGAGACAAGAAATGAGAAAATAACAAAAACAAAAAAAAATGTGAGCGGAAAGATCAGAGGCAGGAAGAGATACCGCCACAGCAAGAGAGACAGAGAAAGACAAACATGTTTTATTCAAAGCTGTAATTGTCTGCAAGCTCGATAATTAGATCTGCACGCACCAGACTGAAATAGCATGTAACATGGGCAGAGGTTTTCTGCTACGGCCACAACGTGGGGACACACACTGCCTGATACACGCCAGCGATATCTTCTTTTTCTAAGAACACATTCTCTGATATCAACCTTTAGAGGGGGGGGGGGGGGGGGGGGGCTGGAGGGAATTTTTATTATTATTATTATCCATCGAATTCAGCATGTTCAAATTAGAGAAAAAACAGTGAAAAAAAGAATCATACTGTTCATACGGTTGCCATGGCAACGCCGCCATCTTGGATTTTGGCATCCCTAAATTGACTGATTATACAATCTATGTAGTCCGCCAAATTTCAACGAAACTTGTTAAAACTTACTGAACATATTGTTCAATATAATATCTACAAATTTAAATATTTTGAGCCCTTCTTATACAATAAAAGATTTTCTAAAAATTTTTGAAAATGCCATAAAGCGAAAAAGAAAATTCTTTTTTTTTTTGTTTTTTTTTTTTTTCAACGTAAACTTTTTTTTTTTGGAGGGGGGGGGCGGGGGTTTGCGGTGACAATGATGTATTCAAATTTGATTTGATTCGAAACAATAAAGTAGATAGAAAAAAATGTCAAAAACCCGGGTTTTGAGAAAAACGCATTTAAAGACATGAAGAGTTTTGTGTTCGGCTTTCAGCCTCGGAACAGCCTTTTTGTTTTACATACTAGCTCTTTTGCCATGACTTCTGTGTCTCGTGTTGCCGTTTTTTTTCTTTCTGAGGGTATCTTTCTTCGAATTTTGCTCCCTACCCCCCATCATTACAAGAGCCACTTCCGGGTTCATGAGGGCCTCTGTTGTGTCCCCCATATCATTTGTAAGTGCATAGCAAGAGTGTTTTTACCTTTACTATGACATATAGTCGACAACTGAGCTATAAGTAGTAGAAAGAAAGCAAAATTGCGCTATTTATAAGACGGGGAAATTCATTTTAGAACGCTTACACTGATACTTTGCATGATCAGCAGTTTTTCTCGCCTCATGGTAGTCATCCAATGTCCATCCCTGGCACTCGAACTAGTAATATTGCTAGAAGGGGTGATAATCAAGTGGTCTTTGCACCTTTTGCCTATATATAATAAAATCGCGATGATCTAAGGCCTCATGTAGCAGCCAGATGGAGCCAAATCTACCGTTGAATGACCATTGGTCAAACACGTTAGAATTGACTTTGACTTAGCAACGTTTTGATCCCATTTTATACGCAGAAAAGGCAGTACTTTTGTGAGAAAACAAAAGCGCAAAATCGCATTTTTTATTTTTTATTTTTTATAGCAAAATTCATATTTCGGGACCCCCCCCCCCCTTCCCATTTAAAGCTTAATTGTCTTACATGTAACTGTCACCTAACAATGTTGAGAAAATTGCAGTTAAACACCCTTGAAGGCCAATACATCTTAAGTGTCATATTCAATATAAGTAAGCAAATGTAATGCCAGTATTCAAACAAAATTAATTTCCATAAAAGAAACATGTCTGAACTCCAAAGGATGACAATTTTCCCAAACAACTGCAATGATAAAAAGACAAAAGGGCCCTCAAGTTTCGATGCAAGCCACTGCGTGTCGTTTTGTTGGGCACATGTTCCCGTACCTGCACATCTAGATATCATTTCTGGAGACATATTTCCATGTATATAAACAGCTGTATTGTGTATTGTCGGAAAAAATATTCCCATACCGTCATACAGGGCTACTTATCTGTTATGGGGACATACAGCTGTATATTATTTTGTGGGTATATATTTCCATATATACACAGCTCGACACCATACTACAGAGACACATTCTTATGTGAACAAAGCATAATCCTATTGTTGACTTTGTTCATTATTCAGTAACTTGTTAGCAATTTTGTAACTGCAAGCCACCAAGTGAGAATTGAACGCCTAATTTTCAGATACCCTTAATGGGAGCACTTGTTCAATTATGATGGGTTAATTCACGCCGGAACTTTCAGAAAATCCGTTGAAAGCTTTCTGCCATTCCTCTTATAAAGCTATTTGTCAAATCTTAACGATATCTGAAAGTTTAACTCAAGGCCTGTCAGTAGGAATTATTGTATGCAAACCAGGATTTTATGATAATGTGTATTTGTGTTGCAGCAATATTAGTTTGGGCATAAAGGCACTATAAATATAATATTTTGAATACTTTCTTATTGTACTGTGTGTAGTTTCGATAACAATTCACGCGTTTAGTTTGGTAGGCGAGTCCTTAATCATACCGGGTCCGTGATATTCATAGTGTTAAAATAAGATTTGGATTGTCATACTGCACTGATGTTATAAATTTCAGAAAGTGTCTGTCCTGTTGTCCTCGTGGTTGTCAAATTCAAAATGTCGCATTGGATAAGATAACATTGCGATCCCTAGGTGAAGTTGAAAAGAGAAGAAAACAAAAATGATTTTTTGCTTGTATTACTGTTGATGCATATGGAGGCTCTGGTAAGAGGTGAACATAACATTTCAGAAAAAAAAAAACAACAGATGGGACTTCTGGCGGTTTCCTTGGTAATTAAATCATTAGCACTACTCGTCACTATTATTATTTGGCGGGCATCTAAGGTTCAACAGCCTTTAAATTTATTAAGTCTGTCACTCACAGCGAAAAGTATCAGTCATACATTTTCTACCCACCGAAATAGATCAAGCCAAGAAGAGAGGCAAACTTGCGGCCGAGGCAAGGCCAAGGTCATAGATCAATGGGATTTCCATGAATACTGGTGAATTTATTTTCATCTCCACCATTACCACCATCGCCATCACCTGCAGCAACATTGTTTATCCCTGCAAACCAGGATTTCCACTTTATTCACCCCATCTTGAAACGATTTTATAACACAGCAGTCCTTCCAGAAAACCAGGTTGTCCAGGTTTTAAAACCATGTTAGATTAGAGTAATGCTGTTTTCAGGTAAGAGTGGAAAATTCTGAACTAACTGTGTAAGAAGATTCGTCTTCCTTCCATATATTTTATCTGATTGAGCCATTTCCTTCCATTCGATGTGTTTTCCTCTGCTTTCAATGTCTGTTTTTCCTTTTATAGACGTCAGCGGTCTCTCCAGTATTGTTTCATTTAGAATGGCTGGGTCTCTGATATATATAATTTCTCTTTCTTTCTTGTGTGTTTGTGCTTTTGGCACTTATTTTTATTTTTTAAACCAAACACCCCAGACTGGCTTTCCGATTATTGTAGAACCATCCATGCCACATAAAAGGAACAGGATGCTAAGAACAGAACATGTTATTTTTTTACCACGGTTGTGGACAGCTGAGATAACCACCACTACAGGAGGTTGAAAAGCTTATAAAAACCATAACAGAACAGAGCAGCGCTGTTTAGTTCCTCTGTCACTCGCCTTTAATAATTATATGTTATTATATTAATTAATTATACATATTAATATATTAAATATATTATATTATAAATAATCATTTTTGAGTTATTTCTGTTGCTACAAATACATTCCTTTAATTCATTCGTGTCGATGTCAAAACGATGATATTGATGATATCATTTTTACTTCCTTCTCACTTCTGTGACAATAATTATGTCGAACCCTGCCAGGAAAACACTCCTATAATTTGATAAAGCTTTCAGATGGTATTCCTCATGTTTACTCGATCTGGCCAGAAATGAGACATGGACATCAAAGGTTCTAAAACTGCTAAAACTGGTACCACGGCTGGACAATATCGTATTTTGGCAGTAGATTTTTGAGGTCTGGCTGCTGCTGCTGTAGTTCATATTTTTTTTTTTTTTAAAGACAAACTCGCAGTAATGATGTAGATGTTTTTATCCTTGACATAACATTTAAATATAACAGATTACAGTGCAAAAAATTACAGATAACACAGGCAAACAGACAGGCATATAGCTCATCAAAGACAACAGAACGAATGCGGTAAGTGTGTTTGTGACGGGGATTAATGACAACATATCAGTCCTATTTGGTTTAGATAATGTTCATGTTAGTTTGAACTAATTTACTCAGAGAGTGACGAGGATCAGTTTTATTTGTCTAACTTAATGATGAGAAAACACACGTAAATCAGAAAGTGGGACACGGAAAAAAAAACGTAATTGTTGTCAAAATATCATTTGGATAACTTTAAGAATTATTTTAATAACAGATTTGAATGTCAGGTCGACTCCACGTGACTAATTCGCATATGGCGGGTAAGAGCAAGCAGTAATGTTGGAGCAGAACTAGTTAGAGCGGTGGAACTAATCAAAGGACAGAGAAGGAGTGACAATTTCAGAATAGTCAAGTTCCTCAGAAATCCATGAGCTATGTTGACATATAGTGGATTTTAAAATATGATCCAGTGACATGGATGATTGGTATCGAGGGGCCTCTGCTCAAAAGTACTCAAAGAATATATCTCTACTTTAATCCATTAACATGTGTTGATCTTTTTTGACTATATAGTAAACTATCAGAGGATTCCATTGTGTTTATAGCATGCTTTATGGACGCGAATATATGATCAGATCACGATTATATTGACCTGTACTTGTCATGCCTTCATACCTATCAATAATAGACAAGACAAGATACCATATAGAGCTTTTTCAAGTATTTCTCAGAAAATTTTCTTTAAAAATACTCATAGTTGGATCTCTCTCTCTTTCTTTCTCTCTCTTTCTCTCTCTCTTTCTCTCTCTCTCTCTCTCTCTCTCTCTCTCTCTCTCTCTCTTAATCTCCCTCTACCCCGTTTTCTCTCTTCATCTTCGTGTGTGATGTTTGTGTGCGTGTGTATGTGTGTGTCCGTACTGTTTTCTTTCTTTTTTTTTTTTCTCGAACGTATACAACATTTATATTATGTATAATGGCCATACTAATAAAGTAACAACAAAACCAAAACAAGAAAAGTAAATTATACACCAATATAACCATGCGATAAACATTCAGTTTCATGTTCAGAAACTCTTGCTGCCGGTGCTCATGACTCATAGATTACTCTAGAATGATGTGAATCCCAAGTGGCCATGACACTCTTGTCTCCAAATGCCAGTCAAGTGATTTCTTAAGAATTGGAGTGGCATGTCATGACTGATTACCTTAACTATGAGAGAGAGAGAGAGAGATTTAAATTTTAACATACAGAATCTTTTTTTCATATTATACTCAGATAACGAAATTATTGAGAGAAGCGCTCATAAAGTTATAATTTACCGAAAGTATATTTTGGTATGAAAAAAAAAAAAAATAGACTGGTTCCGAAGCCACCAATTGTCAGTTCAATCATTTCACTGTCAGAGCAAGACATGTGTGTATACAATTTGAATGATGTCTTCACTGCACTGCGTGAAAATTATTGACGCATAATATCTAGAATGAAAATCAACGATCCTTCCGATGCCTATTGTTAAGAATAAAATATGTTTTTTGTTTTTTTTTTCTAATAAAGTTTGTGGGCAGCTATATCTGAGACACTGAAATAAAACTCGAAATACGTTGTTTATATTGATGACTTTTAGTGCCTTAGCATGAGAAAATGTTGTAGATATGAACATTTATAAGTTCATACATAATATGTTCATATCGTACATTGGCTATGGCATTGCTGAGGATGTATCTACGAAAAAAAACATGAAGTAAAAAATCTAAAGAGACTTAATAAGATCTACAATCAATTATTCAAAAAAGGTTTTCATTGAAATATGATAGCTTTTTTAGTGTTTAATCAGCAGTTTTTGACTGCTTTGTGCCAGAAAGAGCATAAACTCTTAGGTATCAAAGCAAGTCAATATAATAATATGTCACTGAATTATCAAAGTGCTACTGGGTTCATTGATCACGAACGCTAAAACCACATTCTAGAGTATGGCTCATTTGTGATTCAATATTTCCGCGACAACACATGTTTCAGCCCACACCCTGCGCAGGCAATGAAATCAAGGAGTTTTCAATATTTACTTTACATTTTCTCTTTTTTTTTTTTTTTTCCAGATCGGTGTTATGGCAAAGCACGTTTGCTTCCTCTTGCAAAGGTCATCCTGCCCTGATCCAAGTGCGACAACTCTGATGTCCATTTAAGACTTGGCTGTCATCATGGCTCAGATTACGTCCCTTTCACATATCTTCGTTGTCAACGTCTTACTGGTGATTATCGCGTCAAATTTTGATGGAAATAGCGGCAATGGAGGTGGACGATGTGCTGCTGAGGATAAGATTGCTATGGCTAGGATTGTGACAATTCTTTCGGCAACTGGGTCGTCGACAGCCTGCGAGAATGTCACCATTGAGCGTCTTCAGAGAAACCATGGCAACGAAGACAGCATAGAAGAAGATGGAGCCAGGAAGCTACTGCTGCAATTTGTTGATACTCTGAATTTCGTGTTGCTTCAGATATTCAACGACAGTTCATGTAGGTTTTTTTTTTTTTTTCATCAATTTGTTTGATTCCTTGTTTAGCTGGTTGATTGGTTGGTTGGTTGTTGGTTGGTTGGTTGGTTGGTTGGTTGGTTGGTTGGTTGGTTGGTTGGTTGGTTGTTTATTTCAAAAAAGGAAAAATTGCAATATTTTGGTCGTATCAAGCAACACAACACCATCAGTAAAGATATACTGGAAGAGGAGATAGAGAGAAAATGAACGAGAGGAAGATATCAAAGGCCGGACGAATCTACCTTTGGAGGAATGTACCAGAAGAGTTGAGAATAGAGACAGATGGCGAGTCATTTCAAGTCGACCTCGAGAGAGAGACATAGAATGATTATTATTTTATTTTTTTTTTTTAATTTATTATGCAGCGCGTTTATTTTAATATACTGAAATAATGAGCAAGTTGCCGGTTAACTGCGTATGTCTTGAAATTTAAAACCTTACTTAAAACAGTAAAAGTGATAATGATGGAAGGACGAAGAGATTCGAAAATTTGACCTATATTATCTCTTCGTATAACACACAAGATGGATTGCATCAGAAACAATGTGTTAATGTTAAATTCAGGGCATACTAAAACGCCCCACACCTTACTATTCCCAGACATAGACTTAGACTGTCCAAGGCTGATGACACATGAAACAAAATTCAGTGTTGAACGCAAGGCATAAGACATCTCTTATTTTAACCACCCAAAGACAAAAACTGGTTATTGAAGTCCAAAGCGATTGGCATCCAAATCAAATGTTAATTTTAATTCATAAGACGTCTCTTACCCTATCATTACCATCTACAATCGAAGATTAGTTGATGAAATCCAGACACCTACAACCGAAGACTGGCTGATGAAATTCAAGGAGGGTGGCATCCAAAAGAAATGTTAAATTTAAAATACTTCTCTTACCTTACCATCCACAGCCGTAGATTGATTGTTGAAGTCTACGACAGCTGGCAGAGGATTAGTGTTGGAGGCCATCATATACGACACAGCAGCTACTCCTGTTACAGCTGCAACACCTGTGGCGATCAACAAAGGACAGTTCTCACCAAAGAAACAGCTGACAGGACTGCTACCTAATGAACTGTCGCTGAAACAAGAGAGAGCAGAGCAGACAAACAGTCGAAATCTCTCTTAATGCTAATCGAACACCACAAGACAATACAAAATTTCAATATTGAAAGATAAATACTCAGTGTGAATCTTGGCGAAACACCAGATAATAATGACAGGTCAATGACGTTAGCAACCTCATAGTACATCGAACTAATAAGAATGAATATGGCACGCTACATTTTCAAAGTTTGACTGCACAAAACAGAACAATTATTACGGAATCACTATTTGGCGCAAAAGAGAAGAATCTTTAAACATACACACACAACACAACACACACACCCACCCACCCACCCACACCCACACACACACACACACACGAGAATTTTTAAAAAATAAGCAAAATGCGAGATATAACCACTGTGAGTTTATGATATCAATTGACAGAATGACATGTTAGAACACGAACTCACTCCTCTTCACTATCACGCTATCAAAGAGCACTACGCGGTGAAGGGCTGTCCATGCCAAGTGAGAGTTAAGAAATGAAAATAAGGTGATACTTCGGCGTGTTACCTAAGTAGAAAGCGTCTCTCAGGTCAAGAGCCTGTTTATCACCGATAGTCATTCTGCACTTAAAGATTTCATACTCAAGCCTATACCGTCCAACAATGTTTTGATTAAGTTTCGATAATATCTTCACCTAAAAGTTTGGCATTCCAGCAAACATAAAGCCTGTATGTTTAAGAACCTAGTTCCCCTTCGACCTCCCTCTTTCTCTCTCCATCTCTCTCTCTCCCTCCATCTCTCTCTCTCTCTCCCTCTCTCTCTCTCTCTTTCTCTCTCTCTCGCTCTCTCTCTCTCTCTCTCTCTCTCTTAACTGCTGAAATAAGCAACTAAACTATCATGAAAGCGCCTATAAACAAGTACAGTTACATTGTGTGTTTTAAATTTGGCATTACTTAAACCCATTAAGTCGATCAATTGAGGAGGAAAATGGGATCAGAGGATGAGGAACTGCATAGAAGGGAGAATCATTTTTAAATGAATATATTCAAGATTGGACGGCACGAATAGTGCTGATTTAAAAAGCAAAATAAATACAAAATTCTAGTTAATACTAGCACGAGAGGCCAGAAGTTGCGAATTAGTTGTTTAAGACTTGAATCGTTCTCTCTCTCTCTCTCTCTCTCTCTTTCTATCTTTCTCTCTCTCTCTCTCTCTCTCTCTTCATTTGTTATACCTTCAAGCTGAAACGAAGGTTCCAGCACATGTTGATATACCCCTCATAGTTTAATTACATGTCATCGTCAAGTTTCCGTACAATGAACATATGCGAACAAAATATGGCTTAAGTTGGGCAAAAACTTAGAAGGATCTTTGAAACAAAAGTTTACGTAAAATCAAGGCATAATAAGGTATCTCTTGTCATCCACAACCAAGGACAGGATGTTGATATTTTAGATGGATGGCACAGAAACAACATGGTGTGGTTGCGAAAGGTGCGAAAAGGTAATAAGAGGAAGTCAATTCTATGCGCTCTTTACTACTTCAGTCGACAAAAAACCTAGACGTCGCAAGAACTACATGGTGGTATTTTTATTGTATTTGGCTGTCTTTTTTGGAGATTAACAGATTGAGGTGCAGTCCCTGGAAGAAGGTTATAAAAAATGGTGACCGGAAAAAATAAGAGATGCAATAACACATTCGTGCCTACAGCTGTCATAATGTCATGGTTCGTGCCTTCTATTCACCGGTCTGAGATTTATGACCATCTGTCCTGCTCAGCCCAGGGAGCTTATACTATTATAATAGTATAAGCTCCTTGGCCCAGCCTCCTCTCCGGGGAACAGTTGGGCTGAGCAATGGTAGAAACCTGATTGTTTCAGCTTAATGCTTACTTTTTACCCAGTCTTTTCACAACTTGCATTACGGTCGTACCTCTGTCATTTATTCAGTTTTTAAAGTAACATTAAAAAGTCTTTATATTTCTTTTGTTCAAGCTGTGCACTTCAGCATCTTCAATAATGTCAGGTAAACGGACTGACTTGTTTCATTTTTATTTATTTATTTATTTATTTATTTATTTATTTATTTATTTTTGGACATTATTGTGTTATTAACTTTAATTTCTGACTGTATGAATTATTTTTTTTCAACAAAACTCGAATGAGGTTTTAGAACAAAATCTCTTCTTTGTAAGGAAACAAATTTCATTGATTATTCAATTTTTCATTCGGCTGGATTTTTTTTTTTTTCCGCGTAGTGGACACCCATTTTTGCCATCACTTTCATGTCAAAGGTAGAGTGTGGAAAAACAAACAAACAAACAGAATGGTAGAGAAGCTTTACTATACTCAAACTGATGCTTCTTTATTGCATTTTTTTAAAGCGTTGTCTTCCTCTGAACTAAAGAATGGGCAAAATTCAAACAAGTCAAGTTTGGTCTCTTTAGATAAGAATACGTCGTGATTTTCTTTCAGTGGTTTGGCTCAGTACTTTTTTTGTAATTTTAAATTGCTCAGATCTGATTCTGTAAATTTTGATGCTTTTTTTTATATCATTCACCAGATGAACACATGAAAAAAACTGCATTCTTTATGCAGAATTTGTGGATATTTGTTTTGGGCCAAATCAAACAGGAGTGCTGTCGAAAGTTCCCTTCTTGTCTCTAAGCGCAATGATCCAGACATACTATTTATTGCTCTTGGACTTAATGTCAGTGAAGGCAGTGCAGAGTTCATTCCAAACATTTGTGTAAACGTTGTCTCAATGGAATTATCGATACGAAATTTAACAAAAAAGAGGCATGTCCGTTACAGCTGTAAAAGCCTCTAATGAAGTGATGTCTCAAAGTGCACATACTGGTCACGTTATGATCCTAACATAGAGGAAGCTGACTGTCCAGTATATCGTCATTTTGCCGTTGTCATTAAGGGCGGCAGAAACAAGAAATTGGTCAGGAAGAGTACTGCCTCTGTCGCAATTTACAAATTCCTGGAAACTCTTGATACCGGTATTATGTGATATCTTGGAGTCTAAGTGTCTGTCGCGTTTTTTTTTTTTCTTCTTGCATAATATGTTTACTAATCCCTGTTGCCATCTCTCTACTAACTCATATATATCTAGTAGTTAACCATAAATATTTGTCACAAATTTACTTGCATAATATATATATACTTACTCCTGCTGTATGGATCTATCCATTCATGAAAATCTAATAAATGCTTTAGACGTTTGTTTTGTGGTGTTATATACATAAAATAGAGATCATGGATCCGACACTTTTATTCTGAAAAATTCCTGTGGGCTAAGTTTTTGTAAAGAATCAGTAAAACTTTGGATATTCAAAAAAAAAAAATGATTTAGTAATCAGACTACATTTTCAGAAGTTTCTGAAATATAATCAAACTGGGGAATTTGTAATTTAATTAGGATTTTAATTTTTCTGCTTTTACTTGGCATGGTATAATTGTAAATATCAATCTCTATAGTAAAATTATATGAAGCAAACTTCAGAATTTCGGCTTAGAATTGATAAACTCTGTTTCTGTAAGTGTCTTTAAAAAGCCAGATATCGAAGAGAATTAAAACGTGTGTGATTTCCTCTAATTGACAAAACCCAGAGTTTCTCCTCTACCTGTGCTCAGTGAAGTGTTGCGGTAGGTCCCAGCCTATCATTATCATTATCAGACTGCAAGTTAATATTATATAACTTCAGGTAGTGCAGCTAAAGGGTACACTAGAAACGGCCTTGATATATGTATTGTAGATAAATAGATAGCCAAACAGATACTGAGAGAGACAAGGAGGTGCAGTGGAAGAAACATAGAGAGGACAAAAATGATGTGATTTAAATTTCTTCCCCGTCTTCTGGAAGTATGTTGAAAAGTGTGTAGTCTTTGCACCAGTGTGCAAGAGAGAAAGAGGGCCAAGATCAGTGGTTCCCAATGATTTTGCACCCGTAACCCCTTAGCTAAAAACGTGAAAGCCCATGAGATCCTCTACATAGAGCAGCTCAATTAACATTTTATTTTCCATGGTGGCGAGAGAAAGAAACATCTAGAAAAAAAAAAAGCAAGAATCCTGTAGTCAGTAGTTAGCCCACTAAATAAAAAAAAATGTGTAAAAGCATAACAATTCTAATTGATGAGATGAAATTGATTTTATGCTAAGCCACTTGCAGCAAGGCTACGCCCCCTCCCTCTCCACCCCCCCAC
>JBCAUA010830123.1:0-28751 GCA_038406235.1 Peronia verruculata
AAAAAATGTTAAATTTACGTTTTGAGAAAAAAGAAAAAAAAAAAAATGGTACCTGAATCAGAAAGGAGTTAGAAAGGTCTGTCGCTCAAAATCATCCGCTGCGACTTCCAACTCATTTGTTCTGGGCATAAGACATATTGTCATTTAAAAAAAAAACACACACACACAAATAAAAAAATTACTTTATAGACACCAGGGTCTGTCAGTGTTAATGAGTGATTGCGAATTCAAGATAACCATCACCTCAAGAGGTTGAAAGGCTTACGTAAACCGTAACCGTAACCGGTTGCGAAATAGTTTGAGCTTCCCGAGTTTCACGATAATCATCTCATTTAAAATACAAATTAATTCTGTCCAAATGATGACTGTTAATCAATAAAGAGAGGATAGGAAATATGGGCGGAGGGAAGGAAGGAGAATCACACTGCTCCATCATAAAAACTTTTAAAAAAAAAGGCAATGTCTTTATTTTGTTTTTTCACAATTAGTCAACATAAGTGTCATGCATAAAGGAGAGTGGGGGTGGGGGGCTGGGAAAAAAAAAAAACTAACACGATTACAGACAACTTGCATATTTAGCCAAGTTCACACAAAGGTTTGTGATATCAATAATTGATTGAGCCGGACTACGCTAGTTCAATAACGGGAGTTAACTCATAAAACCTTAGTATGGTTAGATATTTATTTGGTTGCTTCCCATTGACCGTTTAGGAACCATGTTAATGGGAGTTAATTGTTAAATCTTAATGCGTACAAATATTTACATGGTTAATTCCCTTGAACAGCGTGATGCGCTAACTTCGAGTTGACAATGCTGTTTATCTCCATATAATCGTTGAAAACAGCAATCCCTTGGAATCATCCGTTTAATCCTTATTCAATGTACATTTCACAATTCTTATTCGATCGCTCAAAATAACTCACTCATTAGTTACCAGGTAGATCTAGATGTAGTGTTGCTACGTGAAGTAGAAAACTAAGATGGTGACTAGGCAGAGGAAAATAAAGATTGGTAGATTGTACAATTGAATTAATTATGTGTAGACTATTCTGAGAGACGCCGGGATGGAAGGAACTGCACATGAATGGTATAGATACAGATATCACCGACTATTTTTAAGGGACTGCAGCAGTTCGACAAGGGGAAGGAGAATTGCCACGCTCAGTCCGACAGAGCAACGTTAACTGGTTCAACTGACTTAGCAACAGAAATACAAACAGATCATCTCCACAGATTCTTGACCCGACAATAATTATTCTCCATCATACAAGCAAACGCCGAATAAACTGTGATTGTTGTCACTAATTCGATTCGATCTTCATCTAGATCTAGATACTTAATTTAACAATGGTGCAGTAGATGTAATCTCTAAAGTTAGTTCTAGGTAAAGCAAGATCTCGATTTTGATCTCAGTGTGAATCACTGTAAAAGTTACTATTAATCACACAGACAAAGAGAATTTGGGGTGGGCCTAAACTTTTTGTAAACATTGTAAAATTGTAAGACAATGTTCGTCAGAAGTAAAAGCATAGACTTAGATCTAGATCTAATCATTGTTTAGCTGTATGTTTCTTCTTCATTTTTTAAATTTTACTTCATGTCATTGTATTTTATTTACTTGAATTTGCCTTATTTTAATTGAACATGACGTATTTTATTTTATTTTAACTTTATATTATTATTATTATTATAGTACCGGTACATTTTGTTTTTATTTGTGTGTGTGCATGGCTGTGTGGTTATGTATAGGGGCATTAATTTGATAAGCACTTGACATAATGTTAATAACTGGATTCAATACTAAAGGTCATTGGCACCTTAGTAACCAATAATTACAGACATCTCATTATTACTTGTTGATGTTCTTTTTTTTTTTTTCATTTTTATTCTAAGAATGTCTTCAAATCTTGTGGCTTTCGTTTGCTTTTAGCAATAGATCCTGGTGTAAGACCCAAAGCTAAAGAAGTTCAAGGGCTCCCTTCCGAGAGCTGTAACGATAAGCGCGTAAGCTTTTTCAGTGTACAGGTGTTTTTTTTTTTTTTTCTATTATGACTGATATAAACACAATATGGACTGGATTTTAATGGTGAGTTTACTTTCTAGTTTGATTGATAACTACCATTATCATCCATTTATCATGCTTGTTAATCGTAACGCTTATTTTCCTTAATCATTCTTTCTTATGTCAAGGATTAACTTTCATAGCTTACATTACATGCTTTTGTGATGATGAGAGATTATCATTGTTAATATTTACCAGAACAATAAACATTTTCATGTAAAAGTTCATTGCAATTCCATTTTGTATTTTCTTTGTGAAATATTATATCTAGTAGAGAGGGAAGATAGCAGGCTAACTACAAGTGCAAAGAAGGAGCCTTGCCATCTATGTGGCTGTCAAGTGTTTGATGGAGTCATGTTTCAATCAAATTCTAATTAATTAGGAATACTATTTAAGTGGGGAGTTAGACTGCTGTATTACTGTCATTTTATATGTCCAATTATCATGCACAGTAATTAGTTTGAGTTTAACTGAACTTTCAAAATTACACCACTAAGAAAAATGAAACAAGACTAAATGATTTGCTTTACAGAATGAATGAATTTTGAGTATATATCTCTCTAGACAACTTCATACGAGGGGAGACACTCTACAATGTAGCCATATATTACAAGCTCAGTTTCGAGGTTAGAATCCACATGACAAATCAAATGCTACAATACAATATGTTCTTTTATACCAAACCATTTCTTCAGTGTTAGATTTTTTTTTTTTTTTTTTGTAAAGGATGATGAATCTGAAAAACAAACTCCTGAATTTGCCAACATTATGTCATGAGAAAGGAAGGAAAAGAATAATTTGAAGAAAAATCAACCCTGTTGGTCTCACCTTATTGTACCATTCGTCCAGACTAGTCCAGATATTATGTAAATTCATTTGAAAATTATTTCTTCTTGAATTGATTTTACTTTCATTGAACAAGTGCAAGAGGGTGAATTATGTTCACATCTACTGGACTGTAGTTTAAGCCTAAAGTGTAAACTGTAAAGTCTGTTTTGGGTTTTATCTAATTAGGCCTACTTGATTCTTGTTTCACATAACTGCTGTGTGATTTACATACAAATTAATCAAATATTGAAACATCTGAAATTCTCACATTTTATGGCATGACCCGTTTTGAAAGTTGGCAAGGCAGTATGACAAGGTGGTTATTCTATTGTCATATTTAATTTGTTAGTTACTGTGAGGAAATGAGAGTACAATTGAAGTTTTTAAATTTCTCTGTTCCACTGTGTGTTTGTAGTTGTTTTGCTTGTCCCTCTGATTAATTCTTAAACGTCGGTAGCAAATGTCAGAATGTCAAACATTTCTGGCATGATATAAATAGTCAAAACTAAAGCAATGGCAGTTTATAATTCAGGATGATACAATATGAGTACCTGTTATTATACTGTGCTATTATTCCTGGAAAGATCTGATGAGTGTATTTTTTACCAGATAAGGTCCTTAGCACTTTAATCAGTTTACTTTTTTTTTTTTACGACAAACGTAGTCTTACTGTGTTGTTATTTGACGTCTTGAATGTTTTTATAATCCAGATGAATCCATTCTCTTTATGTTTTTGATGATTTTATCAGTTTGCAAGTAAGTTTGATTTTTACTTTGATTTTCTCTGTGCTTTTCTGATGCTTTGTCCTAGCTTCTTTAGTCAATCAGTTTACATGCACGGCAAGTCTTGCAGCTTTGTTGCTAAATATTCCTGAGTATTGCCATGGTCTAATTTAACCCATGGTCGTTGCATATTTGCTTTGGTCATCAGCTTCCAAGTTGAAAGTAAAAGTGCAATTTATTTTTCTTCATTTGTGATATTCATGTATTTTATCCCTTCAAATAACAATACCTCATGTTCTTGGCACAACAATTTCAAACTTGAAATTGCAAACTGTTCAAGAATATCTGCTCTTCATGGGTGGGGGATCTCAAAATATGAAATTTCTGACATGAGCCCAATTTGTTCATTATTTTGTGTTCACTGCGACTCACTGTTAATATGTCTATACATGTCTATACATGTAGATGTACATGTATTTGTTTTTTTTTTTCTGTCTGTCACAAAATGTTATCAAAATTTTGTACTTGTCAAAGGTGATTGTATAGATTTTTAGCCACTATAACACTTTGACAAAAATACTTTTAAACATTCATAGGGTATTTTCAGGAATGATCTCAGTAGTGAGATTAACCCGATTTTGGATCATACCTCAACAGTAGCTTTGCTGATATGCTTCTGGTTTTTGCATATTGCCTCACTTTAAATAATCACCTACTTCATCTCCATTTCATGAATTTGGAAGAGAGTTAATTATTTTCATTTCATTGAGTTTTTAAAATTCAAATTGCCTGCCAAAGAGGTGTGATGTACATTGTAAACTTATGTGTACTCTATTTTTTGTCTATTGATGATTCTGGTGGTACAGCATTGTAATTCTGAGGCAGAATGTTGATGTAAACTAACATGACAAGTGACTGTTTTTACTTTTTTTTTTGTTTTTTTTGTTTCTAATGCTAGTTATTTTTTTCTTTTTGTCTGATCAATGTTTATCAAAGGAAAAAAGATTAATCAGATCAAGGCTTTGTAATGAAACATCTTGATCTAATCTGTTGTGTTCATAACAGTAAGAGAATGGATGAAAAACGGTCTTGAAAATTATTGTTTTTTTGCTTTCCTTTGCAGTGCCACTTGATCATTTGTTGACAGAACAAGTACAACAACAGCAAAAACAAGACTAAACAACGATAGGAAACCAAGCAAACAATCTTGAAATAGGATACCTAATTATAATTCTTAAGATAAAAATACAGACATATATCTTTCAAAAAATATTTCAGCTGAAGAAAAGAGACTGACATGTTCACTTATATTGTAATAAAATGACCATAAAATGAAACAAATGGCAATCTTCACATATACGGTATCAGGGTGATCGTGAGTTATTATAAAATGATATCTCTTTTGTTTTCTTTAATGTTAAAAATATCACTAGTTGTTGTAGATTAAACACACAAAGAATGCACCTAATAACATAATATATATGATGACTTGAATGTTTTAGAATGTGACTTCATTATCATTGTCCCTCTCCTTTGCCAGAGTACAGGCCATGGACCAAACATCATCACTGAACCTCATCTTCAGACAATTTCATTTATTCATTCCAAAAATGACCGCATCCTCTCTGATCACAATCCAAACATCTCAATCAGGAAATCCATGACCATATCAGTGGTGCTTTTTTCGCAATTTCCATGCAAATGACAGAGCAGAGCTCAGTGAAAACACAAGATATTTTGAACAGTGAGATGCTGGTAATTATTCATATTGAGGATACGCTGAAAGCTGAATAAATCAGCAGAATGTTTGCAGTCAATTACTAAAAAAAAAATCATATAAAAGAAATCACATAACATCTTATCTGACACTTTCTAAATGCTAATGAACTTGTAACATCAATATCTGTAACATGACCACAACATTTGTGGTTACGCTACATGATATACTGTCAGTCAGCTGATGAAATCATGAATTCAACATTTTTTAACAAAGTCATGTTTTCGCAGACATCAATGCTTCTAGGTAAAATATACTGCATAATTCAAATCTCAGTCAATTATGCTACTGCAAACCTGAAATATGACACAATTGAAGTGTGAATATGCCACTGTCCTTAGAAATCACCAAAACAAATTGGGAATTCAACAAAGTGTAAAAATTTTCCTCGTGTGGAATTCTCAAGATTTCATCAGCTGATTGACAAAATGAAAGTTCACATTAGTCTACATTTTGTCCTGAACTAAAAGTGATGATAGACAGGGGAGCAATTTAGCAAGTGTTAGTATATGAGTACTTGAATTGCAATCTTGTAGCAGATTGCAGATCTTCGCTTTTCAACCCTCAAAGTTTGCCCGAGGGTCATATATGCCAAATGCCACCCCAGGAAATAGTTATTGATTCTGTTTTATCATTGGCGATTTACTTCTCTTTTGCTTACTTCATTAGTGAGTGCATCACAATTAAATTAGAACAGTAAGAATATTTTAAAAAGACATGTGTATAGCTCATAATAGAATTAAACTGCAAATCTAAAGCCATAATTCTCACCTAGATTGAATGTGTGTTTCTCACTACTATTATCTAGACTGAGTAGAAAATCCAGTAAGTAACAACATCATCATCTGCTATCATTTGTCTCATAAATGACTGGTAACATTGTCACAGTATTAAGAAATAAGGAGGTAAGTATCACAAATGACATAAAAAGTATTGAATCAACATAATGAACTATGTCCTACTTTGTCAAGCTATAACTTATATGGTACTAATGTTGTATGGATGGATTACTGATAAAATAGAGGTAAAATATAAGGAATGTTCTAAGTCTAGAATACATTCTGTACAAATTTTGGGACGGAATTATATATTGAAGTATATATAACTGTACATATCCTTTGATTAAATACTTTAAACACATTCCAATGAGAATGTGTGACATTCCCCTCATAAACTATCACTAACGATAATGATATGTAATGAAATGATTACTGCTTGGTACTTTGAATGCACAAAAAGAGAAGGTTTGTTAAAGTTCATCCACCCAGCACATTTCAAAAACATTAACAATTGTTATCTGGATATCCTGCACAGTAATAGTTCATAAAAAGTCATATTTTGTCTTTGCCATCATCACTGACACCAGCTAACTTCCTTATCACATTCATACACATTGTTTTTTTAAAATCTCCAATCATGATCACAGAACTGACAAACCAAAACTTGGTAATTGTGAACTTTAGCCTTCACAATTACCCAAAACTTGTCTTCTTTTTTGTTAACGCTCATTTCCGATGTGTACCACCCAACTCAAATTCTTGGAACAGAAAGAGCAAATTGATTTATAACAGGTTCCAAAACAACATTTGCTGATGAACTTTGTGCAAGACCTATGGACTTTGACAAAGATTCCCACAATATTCAATAACGCTGTATGAAACAGCATTTATGTTCATTTTGAACATAAATAACAAACAATAATTGTTCATGAACATTTAATAAAGCACGAATCAAGGTGACATAAACATCTCCTTATATCTAGTAGATCTGACACTGCTCTTTCCCATCAAGAATTCTACATCAGGTCTGTGAAATGTAGCAGATTAACACTTGGCAAACCATACGTGGTATGCTAGATCACAGTAATCAGCCTCATGAATGTACAAGTCACAAAGGCTTCATTACCCATACAAGAAATGAACAAATTTTTGTTTTCACTTAAACATCGAGAATGTTCTCCTCTCTCTCGGAGGATCAAGTTCACAGACCTGTTAAGTTTGTTCTCCTGTAATAAAATGATATACATTGCGGATGACAACATAAAAATCACAATAAAAAACATTTGATAACTTTCTCAACTTTCATAAGGTATAAAACATTTTGTACTTTAATGAAATTTGGCCTTGGGTCAATTAAGTGTAAAGATCTATAAAATATGTTAGAAAAGGACTTCTATGAGAAAAAACTTGTGGTTAATTTGTGCATTTTGTGCACAGGCTGCAAAGCTGCTGGTGCAAGATAAGAAGATAAGTCAATACTAGAAATATAATTCTGCAAACATAAGTGCCTGTTCACAGTGGCCAGGTCTTGTTTGAATTCTTTCTTTTCAAATACAAAAATTGTGTATCAATGACATATTGTGTCTTGTCATGAGCTGCGAATATTCCTTGCTCTCGTGGTGAACTGGTAGAACATCTGTTTTAAATGCATTTTGTATGTGTTTTTTATGGAGCTTGTAATAAATTTTGTAAGTCTGTCTACACAACTTGGCACTGAAAGGATTGAATGATTTTGTTTACTTCGACCAATTGGGCCTTATTTGACAAACTTATACCTTAATGATTGCTCCATTGCATTCCTCACATAATTTACTGGGAGCTGTTTCAACTGAAGGAATATCAGATGCAGAATGTACATCTAATAGATAGCAGAGAAGAAAACATAGAGTAGCTAACAAAGATTATGCATGTAACCTATTATACTGTGAAAGCTTCTCAAACTGTATAAGAATGTACCTTCAAAATATAGTGAAGTACGACATGAGGAATGAAAAAAAAAAAAAAACAAACCCCAAAAAGACAGAGATTCATCTGTAAATATGTCAACTTAGTAAATAAGAATACATATAAAATTTCTGACAAATGAACTAAGTAAATAACTGCTCTGTTTGATCATGCACTTCATTTAGAATGATTCACCTACAAATGGAAGGCCCAAAACAGGTTTGGTTCTTAAAGACCCTCAGTGAGGACTGAAGCCAAAATTAGTAGCCTGCAGCTGTCTATAATTTTTTTTGCCTCAAAATGCCAAAATACACAAACAGGAAAGAAGTCTATCTTAATCAGTAGCTTACATAATATATATTAGTTGGAACAGAAAACCATACAGCCTAAAGTTCTGTCCAAAGAATATCTTAGTTATAGTAGTAAACTCCAAATGATGACTTGTGTATGACTATTTCACTGACAAGAGCTCTCTTCTGTTTTGCCAGAAAAATGTCTAAAATTATAAATTTGATTAAGTTTGATGAGATGAAAGGTAAGTGATAGGTAGGTACATCAGCCAATGTGCTATACTGGCTCCAACTACACATCATCAGTGCACTGAAGAGATCTGTGGAAAGGAACCTGTGTAAATACAGTTTATAAATGAGAGCTCTGCAGTTTTTAGAAATATAATATTAGAATTCTTTATGAAAAATCTGTGGATCACTCAGGTGATTTTCACAGACTGATCTTTCAGCCTTCCTACAGTTTGCGAATTTCAGTGATGATATAGCAGTTACATTTCATAGTTTCTGTACATTAAAGACCGAAGCAATAACAAACTAACAAACAAAAAAAAACAACAACAACAACAACAACAACTCAGGCTTGATCGCTTGTGAACATCAAACTGTTTCATCCTCAGAATCAGCAGCATCTGGAACTTTCCATGGTGTTTGTGGGAATAACTCTGTGGCTGTGATAGAAGGAAAAAAAAAGGAATTAATCTCCAAAAATCTAAAAATGTTTGGACCACTGCAAAAACATCCAGATAACCTCCACCAGGAGGTGGAAAGACGTATATAGAACATAACTGCAAAAACAAATGTATTCAGTCGTTAAATAAAATAAGAAGCATAACTGTAGCTAGAATATATAGGATTGTTTAACACCTTAAAGACCAGAGACAGGTTTCCTTGTCTCTGTGATTCAGTATCCCCAGACAGGGGAAGAGAATTCTCATTTTCTATTGTTATTATTATTACTATTAGACCAGTAAACCTTTTACAAATCTTATCAAGGTTGTCCACTTCATTTTCAAATGAACCCCCCCCCCCTCCCCCTGATTTCAATGGTAGTTTAATTAGATGATGACTGTGAGAAAATTTGTCACAAAAGCAGTTTTAAACCACCAAAGAAATGATGACTGAGGTGCACCTCAATTCAGACAGTGAGAACAGTGATGGGTAGCTGGCAAATTCTGATATTTTCAAAAGTACGTCTTGATCTACATCTTAGTCCAATGATACAGGAGCATCTTGGATATTCACATGGAACTGACAAAGACTGTGATAATTCTTTCACTTTCTGTCTTTTTTTTTTTTTCCATTCTATGACATTAACAAAACACACAAAGTGACTTATACTCACAAAATACGTCAAGCTCTAAAATAACATCACGGTAATATGCAATCAATTATTGTGTGTGACATGCAATCTGTTTCTTCAAAACAGTCATTTAATACTAACTAAAATGCATCTTATTCACCCAGAGAATAGGCCATGGCCATTGTTCTAGGCCTCTAAGGTGTGAACTAAATTTTGGCATGCAATGGTGTCCCTGGTGGATGATGATAGGGAAATTACTTTGCAAAGGTTTGTACATACACACAACGGAACTGAGTTTTCTTCACCAACAGTGAACTGCCAAGAACTTCAAGATTAGGTCCCAAATAACTGATCAAGTATTCTGACCATATTTAAAAAAAAAAAAAATTGTTGACTCCCCAACCCGCCCTCACAGTCATATTCATAAGCATTTCTGCACAGCTGACCATTTCTGACAGCTTTGATCATGTCCTGTATTTCTGTACCGAACAGATTTACAATGAAGATCATCATTCATGAATTTCACTATGAGATTTACTATAGATCTGACCATAAATGAATATTTATACATCAACATGATTTGTTATAAGGTCAATTAATTATGACATAATTTATGTGTGAGAACAACATTGAGATTGATATATTAAGGAAATGTACTGTGAGCTAATAAGATAATCATAAGGCAGAACTCTGATGAGATTTATTACAACAATGGCCAATGATCACTCACTGGGAGGATCTCTAGCTGATCGGGCAGTTGTGAGCCGAGGTGTCTTCTTCTGGGGTGGTTTGGGTGGAGGGCTGACAGGTCCTGGTCTTGCAATTTTGGCAAGCAGTCCATTGTGTTTCATTGCGTCCTTGTGTAGAAATTGCGAGGCCGAAGTGGGTCTCTGCTGGGCCCATTTGGGTCTCTCTGTCTCACCCATGGATGAACTCACACGCTGAAATAACCAACAGTGTAGATTTTGAGCTTAACATAGGATATCTCACTAGAAGGTTTTTTCTTTCTTTTTTTTTTTTGGGGTACTGATTCGCATAGACAAATCTTAACTAACAGTAACAATCAGCTAATTAGAGTAGTGAACATGATCTGTGGTCAGACAAGTTGAGTAACTTTTCAATCTGCCTAAGGACCCATCCATATTAGAGCCCACTTTTTTTGTCTCCCGACGACCGGGTTCTTAGGCGGAGACCACTATATCAACATCTCAACCACCTGTAAAGGTGACCATCAGAGATAGAAAGACCCCTCAAAATAGATTTGGCATTCAATGACAAGGACTACATTAAATTATTGAGTTGTGATGGCTTAATGCAGATTACTATCATATACTAATATGTGAGGAAGTATTATGATACTTAGGCACAAGAGATCAGCTACATTATCTGATCAATATGAATATGGTTCTTTTGTTTGTTTGTGCTGAGATATAACAACACATCAGCACAATTATGTTATATTGTGCCCTGTATGGGTGACTGTGGCTATAACAGATATGTCAAAGGTTGTGTGTAATCTGAATAATCAAAGACTGTGTAAAGGAAATCTATCAAAAGAGGAATACAGGCGGATGTGTGACCTGTCACGCAGCCCACCGTATTCTCAGTATCATATATTTATGATGATGATTTTACATTCTGAAGTAGAGATCAACCTGGTGCAAGAGGGTCAGGTAGGTCCATGGCCTCATCATAATAACAGAAATCCTTTAGAAAGTGACCCAAGAAGTGGACTTTTTTGAGTTTCGGCGCAATCTAAAAGTATGTGTGCAACTGTGAGTTGACGGTGAGAGGAGAGACGTGAGAGTGAGGCAAAAGCAGGCAGTTGAGGACGTAGTCTCATCTCTACAGCTGGGCAGATCCTGGCTGGTCTGGGAAGAACAAAGTTTGTTTTCTGTCTGTTGACTGGCATTGCCACTGTGATCTGCTGTATTCACTGATGATTAGCCTGAGATCCAGATGAGGGACCACTTCACCCAGGGCATGCAGTATTAGCCTGACCTTGGTGATGAAATCTGCTATCTCATTTCTTGCATTGTCCACATTACTCAGTACCCAGCAGAACGCAAACCCACACTGCCTTCTGCTAAATAGACTTTGAAGGTACTGCAGGAGGTGAGGTATTCTATCATTTGTACAAATGCCATCATTCAGGGCATGGAATAGGTAGAGTCTCAAAAAATCAAAAAGTCTGTATGTGTAGATGTATTAATTGTATCTAGAGCCATATCGATAGCTTCAGTTTCTGCTGTGAAGATTGAAGATTTCAGGTTGAGGCCACAGTATATTTTCCCCAAAACAGAGAATGAGCCGGCACCAATGGCTATTTTGTCCCTGAACAGTCTCAGAACACATGTTTGTTGTCAGAGTGATTAGAGATCACCTTTATGAGCATCTGTCCAAAGACTGTTTTATGTCTCCCTTAGTTCCTGCCTGAATTATTCAGTCATTAAAGCTCTGTATTAGGTCAATATCCATGACATAAATATTGACATAGAAAGGCACATAACTCACCGTTAATGACTGAGATCTCGTCAAAGTGTTGAGTGCATTGGTTCCATTTTTAACTTTACTCCGTGCATTCCTCACAATGTCATCAGCTGAAGATCCATACATCTTCCTCTGTCGACTTAAAGACAGAAAATATATTGCTGAAGATTTTTTAAATAACAAACAGCATTACTGCTGCTGAGGCCCATGATTACATTATACAAAAAAAAATACCTTTGCACCCAAAGTGTCTGATATCAACAATGTTTTCTATCTCATCAGAACATCTGGTGAAGCTGATGTCGTGAAAAACACTGTGGAATCTATCACTTACATTTCTCCGACTTTAACAGAAACAAAATTAACAATATCAACAAAAAACTGACTTTAAGTTGTAATTCACTTTGAGTAAGTATTTCGCTTATCATATAAATACATTTGATCTACAAATCACGATTAAACACTGTACCAGTCACTGATTGTAACTGTTAAGCTCAATTATAAAGCATTCACTTGTTAAGCATAAAATTTATCTGAGATTGCAAACGAAAACGCAAAGAGAGGAGATTGGTGCCATCGTTTATGCCTTAGTTTGCTTTGAGTCCCTGGACTTACTATTTGGCAACCTCATCCAGCACTTCGTCATTGTTCAGGTAATTGTACCGCCAGGTATCCTTGGGAACGGGGTCAGAACCTCTCCATGGTGTAGGTCCTGATTTCTTGCTGCCTTTGCCAGACTTGTCACCATTTCTTCCATCCAGCTTGAGCTTCTTCATCTCTGTGACAGGAGGTCGCTGAAAGCAGGACATCACTTTTTAATTTTTTTTATTCACAACTAATTGGTGACTGGTTCACCATTATTAAATCTGTATGTGTCTATCTGTTATAGAATAATTTAGTGCTGCAGAAAAAATTAAAAAAAAAAAAAAAAATTGACGTATAAGAGTTCATGATGCAGGACTTTAACTCTTTTGGCTGCTAGGTACATATCCGACAGAGGGCATAAATATCATTTCAGACTCCTAGAAACCCAGCAACTCAACCTTGGTACAGGGAGAACACATATGCTCATTAACACTAAGGATGTGGGCCTTTTATCTCATGGAAAATGTCATTGATTTTCACAAGCAGAACAGCAGAATCACTGAGCAATTTAAGCATGGCAGTTCTTCACTTTTGTCTCAGGAGTCCATTGAAAATTCCAAACCATTTCTTTCTTTTTTTTTTTTTTTGAAGTATCACGTACTAGTTTATCAGATTATGTGGTCAAATTTTATAGAATAATGTAATCAGTCAAAAAATCACATGAAGGTTAATGTTCTTCATTTCTGTCAAAGAAAGACACTGAAAATATAATATCATTTAAATTATTGTATCTTCACTGTGATCTTTCAGTTTGGTATGTTTGCCATCTATAAAGCACATAGTCTATAATTACAAATCCACATGAAATACTTTTCAAGTACACACATTAGCATGGAAAACATTCTCCTCTCTGTGAGTGAAAGCCTTTAAAAATTATGTATATTACTAAACAGCTTCCACTTACTGTTAAAAATTACTAGAGTAGTCTTGTATTTCAGCACAGATGAAATGTTTCATGGCATAACTTTTGGAAACTTTATTTAAAGTAATTTACATGTTAAAAATGTATTTTGCCACTAAAATATTCAAATCTAAGCATGTAACACAAGTTAACTTTATATCTGTCAGACTAAAGGGTGAGAAGAATATTTTATGTATTAAAAAAAAAAAAAAACAACGAACAAAAATGTAACGTCATTTTCACTGCCACTGTAAGTTCCCACAAAGAGAGTATTTTCACATCTAGATGTAAAGCATCATGAAAACCATGCTTCTCATTTAAGATCTTTCTTCAATGCAGCCACAAGAGTGAGTACGGTACAACGCACAGTGTTAAACAGTACTTATAACTTGAAATATTTTGTTCAAATCTTCACTTTTGACAATATGATTATAAACATTTTGTTACCTTCGGCATTAGAGCCTGAACGATTTTAAACTGTTCAATGAAGTTTCTCTTCCACACTCCATTTTCATAGGGACTGGGTGTGAAGGAAAGGTACCAGCCAAAATGCAAACACTTGGGCATCCACAGGTGGTCCAGCTCTGTCAGGTATCTCCAGTACCAACATACCTAGAAGAATTTTTCAAAGTCAATGGTCAAGGACTTTTATGGAGTATTTTGAAGGAATCTAACAGTGTTGATGTTACATATCAAACTTTATATGCATGTAATTTGAATGAAGACCATTTCCAGGCATATAATAACAAGTACCTTTAAAATCTGTTTGGTGATCACCACATAAAATAAATGGATAAAATCAAACATTTGAAATAAAATTAAAACATACATGGTACTTTTGACGGCATCCATTCTTCATAGAGTGATATCACAATACAAATAAAAAGAATGAAAACTGATATCTAAAAAAAAAGCCTCCCAAGTATTCAATCTTTCACACAGGACAACAACAAAATAAAAATGTATCATTAAGAAATAACAATGTCCCACTGATCTTTTGAAGCAATTGAACAAGCTGAGCTTAACTCTATATTTTCTCTTGCTTTAGAAATGTCCAAACAAAAAAATACTTTTAGACCAAAATTTTATAATCTAATTGCTTTAATTACCTATCTGCAAAAGGCTGTCCCACGACGGATTTCTTAAAAACAAATCAGATGAATGACTAATGACGAATTAAATGCCATACAATAGATTTTTTTCTGTAAATGCGAAACATTTGTAAAAATTGTCCTTGAACAAAACAGTGTCTGCTGAGTCTTGTAGCCAGTTTAAAATTCACATCAATCAGGAAACATAATGATATACTTAATATCAAGTTTACTTTTTTTCAAATTGCATGCATTGCTATTATTCATCAGATGAAATTGTTCTTTCTGTCTTTCACTTAATACCTGTGTGCCCTTGCCTTGAAACTGTCTGTGAAGAAAATAACTTTCTGAAGTGATTCACAGAAAAAAAGCTCTTTTGCCACAGAAAAAAATCTGACTAGAATTTCAACTTATTATTTAAAATTTTAGCTCTAGAAAACTGCCATTTTTGTTCAGCGAAAAAAAAAAAAAAAATGATGAAGGCTTCTGATTTGATCTGCTGCACTTGACAAAAGGATTATTTTTGACCAGCGCCATTGCTTCCGTTTACTATATACTAGACACAAGGATAGTTGAATATACCGTGTAAAGAAAGAAAAACTCACTTGTCTTCTTGCCATTTGAAAAACTGATCATGTTTCTTGCTAAAATTATTATGATATGAAGAAAATAGTTTTAATATACAATGAATTTTTGGATAATTTTTAATAATATACATTTTCAAACAAGAAGCGTAAAAGTCATTTATTCCTCTCTATGCTGCTTGTTCAATGTCCTTGCACCTGGCAAAGGGAAATAATAAGGCTGGTGAAAAACAGTCAACAGTAAATTACAATTTGCTGGGCCAGGCTATTACAAGGTTAAGAGTACAAATTTTAATGTGATAAACAAAACAAATAGCATAAACAGACCTGGGCACATTGACATAAACTTCTGGCATCAAGATATGAGAAGATGTAGAGTGTTATGATTCTGGGCAGGACTCTGGTGAAATCATCTTTTGTACAAGGCACTCGACTGTCAATAAGTTCTCTTGCATATTCCAGCTGTTTTCTTTTACTCAGACCCACCAGTTCCTCAAACAGCTTTCTTCTTTGATCATCATTCCATTTTGAAAACTGTGAAACAGCAATTAAATTTCTGAGATTAAAGTCTGTAAAAAAAGAAGATGTGACATTGACGAGATTTTCTATATAATATGAATAATTGGATCTGAAAGTTATACAATTATGCAGGAATTCTCTTTCTACCTCTAAATGATATAAGGCTCTCTCATAAATTTCAGATTCCTGTTGTGGTTTCAAATGTATCCTATCTCGTTATAGTTTAATTTCAGAAAAAAAAAAAAAAAAAATAGAAAAGGAAATATTACATCAAAGATTAAAGAAAAATTTAACCTTGAGCATGAATGAAAAATATTTTGCAGATATAACAAAATAAAAAAATTTGAAACACTTACCCATTTACCGACAAGATTTTTTCTTTCTTCAAATATCTGGAAAAAAAACAACAAAAAAACCCAGAACAAACCAGTTTATGTCAGAACATAGTGCTCAACTAATGCTCAACAGTGAAACTGTTTAAATATCATCATCTTTCTATATCAACAAGATAGCTGTTTTTGCCTCTTTGAATACATCTGCCAGGCAACTTTACTCGGCAGACTTTACTTACATGACAAAAATTTCAGCTCAATGTATTTGTCATTAAAAAAGGAAAAAGATGAACAAAAAACACCAAACCAGTGCAGATCCCACAGACAGCTTTCAATATGATCAAATATAAGAACAACTTGTGCTTCACTCATGGAGCTGCTTATATGCTGGGTACAAAGAATGTAAAAACAGTTCAAGCTGAGAGATATCAAATGTGATCTGATATATCAGTAGCTGTCATATAACATTTACATCACCTCAGGATCTCAAGAGAATTTCTTTCAAACTGATTAATGATTCAAAAGAATTATCTGCAATTTTTCTGTAGGTTTTCTGTTAAGTAAGTATAAATGGTCACTTTAAAACAATGAAAACCAACTAGACAAATATAAATATCCATATGATGCATACCAATGAAAAGAAATTACATCTATCCTCTTTCTTTTTTTCTGATAATTTATTCAATTTTGACTCTGTAACAGACTACAGAAATATCATAATAACATGCCATAAGCCATGCTGAACATGTACATACAACTGTGAACCACACAAGAGCATATTTAATTAGTAAAACCTCATAACAAGACATAGATTCTATTGTGATGTTTCTTTCCATATTGTGCAAACCGAGACTTTATCCATCATCGTAATTTCTTCAAACTACCATCATTCTTAAAGAACATGTATGTAAAAAAAAAAAAAAAAACAGCCTTCTAAGAGACAGGGGAAAATTTCTTTGAAGGGAAATTCCACACTTGAATATCCAAGTGTGCAGGGTTGTATTCTTAAAATTACTGTTAACTTTCCAAGAGTTGGTGTAATTGCTACACCAAAGCGTATTTTTCTACATGATATACAAAAGTATGTATAGATATATGCCTAAGTGGAATGCAACCTAATTAACTAATAGCATAAGTTTGGCGGTAGCTTGACCCTTGTGAAACTTAACCTAAACATTGTGTTAAATCAAAGAAAATGCTGATTACTGCTTGCTTAACAATTGTCTGTCTGCATATCAGCCTCTCTTTCTTTTTCTAAATGTTCCCCCTTCACTCATTCTGTATTGACTCAATGTGACTCCACATAACATGTATCCCATGATTGTAATCCACTTAGTTTGTATTTGTTCTCCACCTCTTTCACTGTTGTTGGTAAAGAGGTAATGACATGTACTGATCTGCATAATTTACACTCATGATTCAACAACCCCAACCTTGGATGGATCCTTTTTTTGTCCACAACTGAAAATATTACTATGTCTCACTAAAATAAAATTCATGTTGAAAATGATATCATAGCATTTAAAATAGGCCTACTGTTGCATTAAATATAGATATTCTATTCTTTATTTCTTCTTTTTATTCTTATGTTTGTTATATCTTTTTTTTTGGTTTTTTTTACTTTGAAAGCCAACTGCTAAAAAGCATAACAGCAGATGGTGCTGGTTCACTTTCTGCTATCACTCTGTTCCAGTCATCACATGGCATCTTGCATGACCTAGTTGCATGTATAGATGGAAAGAGCTAAGCTCTCTCTTTCATATATGCCCAGTTAACTCACATCTAACTACTGCTGAGCAGTTCTACATAACTATCCTAGTTTGTATATACTCAACTTACATGCTGGTGGGTGCACATGGCATCATGAGTACCAAACTAAAGATAATCTTACACCGAGTCATCCATATGGGTATCTTAGCCTACATTAATGCATAACATTGACCATGTTACGTTATGGTAATATGGCCTCAGAGACTTCAGAACTAAGATCAAAAGGCAACTTAGCCCATTTACATCTTTGCAGTCTGCGCCCAGTATGAATCAAAAGCAATATTACAAATCATTAGAGTTTGGGTTTGATCTCTCCTCACTGAATGACGACTTGACTGTTGACACAATATTATCTCCATAACAATACAGTCAAGTCCGCTTAAATCGAATTTGCCAGGACCATCCTCATGGATTTGATTTATGAGAGTTTGTCTTCCAGTTTTTTGACAAAGGAAACAACCCACGAATTACCTATGATTTTATGAAGCAAAAAAAAAAATGAAAAAAAAATGAGGAGGCTGCCGCTTTCTCCACATGTTCCCGATATTTCAATATCGCCGAGTAAATTTGGGGGAATGCCATACTTTTCAGCTATGGCCCCCTTGGACATCACACCTCTGTCTATTTCCTGCAACATTTCCATTTTCGACTCAATGGAAAGAGCCATCCTCTTTCTCTTCAATGGGTTAGAGGAAGCCATCACATAGATCTAGTCTATAAAATAAAGCAAGTCAACCGCAGGTGAAAGAGCATGATGTAAATACTGCCTAGGGCACCGCCACACAGTGATTGAAGCACGGTCGCCAGGCGCAACGCCTCGGGTTGTCTACACATGAAGTATCATGATAGTAATAGTACTGTACATGCACGTGTTTGACGACAATGCCTGATCATCGATCAATTGCTTAGCATCGCTGGTCCTCGTACATTGCCTCTCTTCTTCTCCCTTCCTCCCCCTCCCCAATCCCCTGTCCGAACACATAGGCCCACTTAACGCCGCGGGGCATATTCACAGGATATGTAGGCTATGCAAATTAATTGCCTAATCCCTTTCGCACGATCCGCGAGGCTGTCTCCTTTGTTTTCCACGTTGGGTGGGAACCACGTGGAGAGCAGAAGGACCAATTTTTACCTTTGTGGTGGCGCTGACCAGTTTGATTTAAAGGAAACGCATGGCGATGGCTTCGCATTAAGTGAGATGCATTCAATGGGCGCAAAGAGGAAAACAAATCTATCATTTCATTTTTATTTGAATTATATTATCAGAAATTCGGATTATCAGAGTTCGGTTTACGTGGACTCAACTGTATTATTATTATTATTATTGTACTGATCTGCTGTCAAGCCATTGGCTAGGTGTGCAGCTTTCCTTTGGTGAGCTGCTCACAGTGGTTCTGCTGTCAAAATGCTGGTGAACCGCTCCCAGCAGCTCAAGCAGTCCCAGCACTTCTGCGGCTTATGACATCATTATTTTTGTGGCATCATTTGTATTGGCGGTAATTAGCAGAAACAAACACTATTTGTCATAAAAACATATATTTGAGTGCTTAAGTGTGACTTCAAGCTCTTGAAGTGTTGTTTTTCTTACGCTGGTTACGCTGGAACTGACAGACAGCTAATTGTAACGATTTGATTAGCAACAAAATTAAAAAGAACATTGATGCTAAATACTTTTTTGGGTATTTTTATGCACTATTTAGACTTGTAGAAGGATAATGGAATAAGATTAATAATTCTAATGATGGAGTGTATTGATTGAGTGGGTACAAAATTTTGTTCAAATTTTCTGTTATTTTTATTTTTTCCTCATCTTTTACCACATTTATAAAAACATAAGAGCACAATTATGGCAAACCTGTTTAGAGAAAATCCACATTCATCTGTCTGTTCTTTGCAAAAAAAAAAAAAAAAGTTTGGAAATTCACTGTGAAGTCTAGATTTTAATGACATTTTTGTGAAGGGCATCTGTTGCATCTAGTGTTTCCCTATACCCTGCTGGCACAGCGGGAAAACCCCCCACGGAGATAACGAATTACAATAGCTTCTAGAACTTCCTCAGCTTGGCACTGTTAATGTCATCAAAAGATGCATCAAATCAATACATGAAATGTGCCATGGCATGCAGCTTTGTACACACTAGGCCCTAGATCTAGTGGTAATAAGAAAAAAAGATTAGTCATAGCATTGTCAGAAAAAGACAATCATCACTGGCCCTTCGGTCACAACTGATAATTATCACTAAAAGAAACCATAAATAAACTTGGAACAAAACATATTTTGGGAGAAATACTGTAAGGCCCGCACACTAAATAACAATAGTGCAGAACAACCCTGCTGGCTTAACCTGCTGGGACCCTCGATGAGTCCACCCTAACGCTAACATGTAGCCTAGGTCCGACGAAAAAAGAGGATCAACACAAAGATAATAGTTACGGGTTAGTATAATTGGTCTTGCAAATTTATAGTAAAGTAGTAGTACATATGCCCGGTGCACAGCTGATTTTGAAGTGTGCGGGCCGTACGGTAATTCACCCCATATTTTGTTTAAATTGATCGTCAAATAAATGAAAGGACATCAAAATCCCGCATAATCAATGATATCTGGATTTAGAGGAATGGTCAAGATCTATCACGTATTCTCACTTTGTTGTTTGTCTCTTCATTACTAAGAGGAGTCCATGTGCTGTGTATGCGGTTTTTAGCAATCATCGACATCTTGAATTCCTATCAAGATTTCACCACTGTGCAATGAAAGATCGTCTCCGTCCAATCGCATACGATTTAGATCTAGAATTTGATCCAGTGTGACTATCCCTCCATTGAACACAAATATGCCGTATCCGCCATTTTTATACAAATGGGGTTGCCCCGGAAAAAGTACACATTATTTTCATTTACCATAATTATCTTAAATATTATGACATGAAACATTTCTTATAGAATGATCTCAGAATAGTAGTCCTGACATTGAAAATATGCAATAGAAATAAAACATTGCTTATCGTCACGACGAGAATAATTGCGAGATCACAACCGGGCAGACAAACATGGCTGCATGTTAGTCTGATAATTTTCTTTAGTGTTTGCCAATGAACTTTAGCTCTTAGGTGCATTATTTGAGAGGTTGATTACTTGTTTTTTGTGTGTCAAGCAGGTGAGTACACTTTTCAATGGAAATCTCGATTAGTTATCGCAGTTTTTGATAGTATGAATGAATGTCACATCTGCACGTGCGGATACGGGAATTCATGGAGGGTTTCATGGCTCTGCAGGGTATTTCGTACAGATGAATTTTCGACACCACATATTGTTCCACTGCAAAACTGCTCCAGTGAGGTCTTGGCTTAACCATATTTGTGTAGAGTAAATAATTTAATGTAGCTCTAGAGTCTGATTTAAATCTAGATCTCTAGATCTAGTCAAGGAACCATATGGGCCACTAAGCTCTTCATCTTCATTGAAAAAAAAAGCATTCTAATTCTAGATTCTAGTTTTCAACAATATCAAGTATTAGTCTAGTATTAGTGCTTAGGTTTCTTTGTGAGTGTTCAGTGTGACAGTTACATATCCCTGTCCCATGTTTGGGTTGTCCCATAGTTGGCACAAGATTTGTATTTTGATACAATGAAATGACCATGTCCTAGGCCTACTTTGACCCATCAGAATGACACCATATGGGACAGGTCCCTCAAATGGTACACTAGGGATCCCAGTATGGAACACCTCTACAATTTTCGAACACATTTATTGACAGGAAATCAAAGTCAAATGTTAAAATTAAAAGTATAATACCAGAGGGACAGATAGGCTATTGGTTTCCCGGTCACACTAACACAAAAATAATGAAAATCGATAAAGAAATAAGCAAATTGCACGTTTCAAAGTTTCTTATTTCTTACCTGCCCGTTTCTCGAAACTAAGATTTGCGGTGTTCGCCCCTATGCAATGGGACCGACAAAATGATGAGCTCTCAGACCTGTCACATATAAACAAAGCCACCTGTGAGCGATGTTTCCTAGGTCATGTGATTTTGCTTAAAATTTAAAATAACCTGATTCACTCTTTATTTTCTTCTGTCTGTTTCATTTCTAAAATACCTTTGATGTCTGCTTTAGATGTAGCCTCAATAGAATGTCCAACAGAAAAGTGTAATGTGGCTTTTGAAAAATCTCATTTTTCTCAGTTTGGTTTTTACGCATTTTGTCACGCAACCCTTCATAATTATATATTTGTTTTTTGTCATGGAAAGATCCAGTCTTTTTGTGGGAGAACAAAGGAAGTTAAAAAATTTTGTAGTCATTTACCTAACTTGATTAGGAGTTCCTTGTTTTCAAGAGAAGGTCATGTTTATTTTCAGATTCAGTTTTTATGAAATCTGACAGAAGACCAGAGAAGGATTTTACCCCTTCCAACGTCAAGGTTTACTGAGCGACGGGTAGTTTAAGGTGTTCTCTAGTCCACTGAAACAAAAGCTTGAATCATGGCACACAATCATATGATGAACAGTCAACAGCAGCACACGCTCATGAATACTGGTGGATCAGCTGCCACTGCAGGGCAACAAAGGAGTATGCTGACTCAGAGAGGTGAGTATAATAATTTTGCCATATTTGTGCTTAAGGCTTAACTCTTTCCTTACTACTTGATCTGATTCCCATAACTTATCACCCTCAGACACTCTCAATTTCATGATTCAGTTTCTGATCATATCTTCACTACATAACTCAATTGCTACAGCAGCCCAGAGCAAATAGCCGTGCAAAATAGGTATCGGTTAAAAGGGAAGGAATCATAAAAAAATGGAAAAATATTTGTGGTACAGTGGTCTCCGCCTAAGAACCCGGTCGTCGGGAGACAGAAAAAGCGGGTTCTTAGGCGGACGGGTTCTTAGGCGAATTGAAAAGTTACACAACCCATATGACCCACAGATTGTCTTCACTTCTATGATTAGTTGATCATTACCGTTAGTTAAAGATTTATCTACGTGGATAAGTACGGCCTTCTTCCCTGTGTATGTTATAATTAGATGTAGCAATTCCTGATCTTTTTAGCGTATAGTTACATCAATACTGCCTATCGGTTAGTCACCGGGTGAGTTTTCACATAACAGTAACATTGTCGAAAATATGATATTGCTATGCTACTCCGGGGATAATCGTATGAGTGACTCAAGTGTTTACAGACCGACGGAAGCAGCAAAACAGCTGCCCAGTCAGGAGGCTAGACTTACACCTCGTTGTCCACAAAGCCAATCACAAGTGGTGTCCTACGTGTTGTCAAACAAAGAAATGGTTACGGGTTGGCCAACAACGTGGCCTGATTACGCAGTCACACATCATCACTTCCACTCCTTTGTCTACCTGTTCCCTCCATCTCCGTCCCCATTAAAGCTGCGTATCTAACACTGTGCATTTCTCTCAAGTGGACAGTATGATGTGGAATTACCCTATAAGTACTCTGGTTTCTTGGCCCGACACCGGGCTCTTAGACGGATTTTTTCATTTGGGAGCACCCAGAGCGGGTTCTTAGAGGGGTAATTTTATAGAGGGAAAATTCCGTTTCGCAACAGAGGCGGGTTCTGAGGCGATCGGGCTCTTAAGCGCACCGGGCTCTTAGGCGGAGGGTTTTTAGGCGGAGACCACTGTACTGTGAATGAGAAGAAAAATAACAAGAAACATATCACCAACAACCCCAGACTATGTATTTTACATTTTCAACTTACAGTTCAATGATTTAGATCTAGATCCACTAAGACTGTGTTTCACGGTCTGATAGAATTAATAATACATCCTCATTTCGAACAAATCTGCACTTTTCCAGGGCTCACAAGTTTAGGTGAACATTTCACTAATGTCCCTAGTTTCATGGCAAATTTAAGCAATCACCTCCCCAACACACACACACACAAAAAAAAGCACTTTCACTGCACAGATTTAGCTTTCAAAACTGAGCTGTTTGCTGATGATCCAGATCACTGCACAGACTTAGCTTCAAAACTGAGCTCTTTTGTTGATGACCCAGAAGTAAATCTGTTTCTAGTTAAAATTTGGAAATACACTGGTCTCCGCCTAAGAACTCCCCACCTAGGAACCCGTCCATCTAAGTGCTAAAGGTGCAGTAAAATGGGGACGGCAGTGGGGGAAACAAGTAGACAAAGGAGTGGAAGTGATGGTTGATGTATGACTGCATAACCAGGCCACATTGTAAGCATTTCTGTTTGACAACACATGGGACAGCACTTGTGATTGGCTCTATGGAAAAAGAGGTGTAAGTTTAACCTCCTGAAAGATCACTTGTTTTATTCTGCAGTCAGTCTGTAAACAGTTGAGTCATCATGGCGCATGTCATTACACATTGGATGGCAAAGCAATGTCATGTTTTCATTCAGCAATAGTACCATTATGTGACAACTCATTCAACGTTTAAACGCTGGGCATTATTGATCATTGGTGTAATTATACTTGGAAAAAGACTACTTATTCACAAAAATAAAAAATCTTTAACTAACAGACGGTAATGATCAACTAGCCATAGTAAAGAAGACAGTCTGTGGTCAGATGGGTTGCGTAACTTCACATCTGCCTAAGAACCCATCCACCCAAGAGCCTACATATTTTGTCTCCCTGCAACGGGTTCCTAGGTGGAGACCACTGTACTGGCTTGGCAAAATATGTATTTTTTCCAAGCCGAATTTTACGACTTGAAGCCTAGGAGGGAAAAAGTTAGATTGTCTTGTGCAGTTAAAAAAAAAAAAAGAAAGAAAGAAAGAAATGAAATTACTGAAGTTCAGCAGATTATGTAATTAGAGATATCATACAGACATTACCAGTTTATTACATAATTGAAGAAATCTTAGTTCCTTTGATCTAGGATTAATTAGATGGAAATTTTGTAAGGTTTTCTATTTTGATTTTTTTTTTTTTTTTTTCAGTGTTGATAATGAAATATGTGTAACTTCTAAACTTTAGGCCTTGTCACAGTGAGTGCTTCGTTCTAAGGATTTCTAAATGATTAGACAAACAGTTAAAAAATGAGAAATGATATAGCATATATAAATTCTGTAGATTAGTTATATTTTTGTGTAATGAAATTGTTTACAACAGGGGCTCAATCTATGGCACCTCCCAAATCAGCTTACTCCATGCAGTCAGCCCCAATGGCACAGCTCTCCCACTTGCAGCAGCCACAACAACAGCAGCAGCAGCAGATTGTGAACAGCTACCACAGCCAGAAACAAATGTCTCCTGATATTTCCCCAGCCCACCAGTATTCAGCTACTATTGGAAGTATGCCAACCCAGAATGGAAACTATCAGTCAGTTACAGGTGGGTTGTTGTATTCTGACACTGGTTTGCCGTGGTTTAGTCCTGATGAATGGGCACTCTCTACCAATTCCATTAATCAAATAATATACAGTCTGGTACTGGTCAGTTTTTGAGCATTCACTCATCTTCCTTTCTATTCGTAGTTAAAAAAAAAAAATCTGTGTTCTACCCTGAGTGGAAGGTGCAATATTGGCAATTAAAGTTGATGGAGGTGGCCTGCTCCTGCAGTTGAATTTAGTGAGAAAATGACCAGTTACTTTTGTTAACTCTTCTTAGCCTTCATCTAGATGATGCCACTGAATTGCAGTTTTTTTTAACATTTTTTTTTTGTGTGTGTGAATATTTTTCAGCAGTTTAACTCTTACAATGTATTCTTATAATGACATAGTAGCTTTTTATACAACTCCCAAATTTCCATTATGTATTCATTTATTATTAACAAAATTGTGTTTCTTTTATGACCCTCAAGACAGAAATTTATATTTTCAGCCAGGAGTTAAGGATATTTTCTAATATGTTTTATTGTCTTGTTGCTTAAACAGTGGCTTTGAAGAATATCAAAATGTTACTGGGCATTGGTTTTACATATATGTCTCTTTTTTTTTTCAGGTTCTACTTTTCATTCTAGTCTTGGACTAGAGAGCAGCCAACTTAGCATACCTCACCAACATACCTCTCACCATCAGTATCAACAGTCACAACAGCAACCACCAATTCAACCTCCTGTGCAGCAACACCATTATCAGCCACAACCACTCTCCCAGTCACAGCAGCAGCAGCAACATATGCATCAGTCTGTACAATCTCAACATCAACAGCTTTTGCAGCATCAGCAACAGCAGCAAATGCAAATCCCCCAACAGCAGCAGTTACCACAACAACACCAACAGCCAAATTTTCAGCAACAGCAACCACATCATCTGCAAATTCAGCAACATCTTCAGCAACGAAGGTATCAAAAGCAACAGCAACAACAACAGCACCTGCAGCCTAAACAGATTTTACAACATACGCCCGTCACTCCTGCATCTATGCCTAGCTCCAGCCAGCAGTCCAGCCAGCCATCCTCCCTCCAGCTGCAGCAGCAGCAGCAGGTCACAAAAACAACACCCATCACCAATGGGCAAGCTTCTGCAGCTGAGGAGAAGAAAGAAGAAACGACAGAAGTGAGGACTATTTGCTTTTTGTTTTGTACTGTTTATTTCATTTATTTTTTCTTTCTGTATTTTATGTGTTTGTTTTTCACTTTTATGTAATGACTTCGAACAGAAGAGAGGAAAAAATGTGCATTTATGGATTGAATTATGAAACATACAATACTGGTTTGGATTCTCTCAGTTAAATGATCTTTTTATTTCCATTCAAGAGTTGATTTGGAAATGTATAAGTTATGATTGATGATTTCTGATTTTCTGCATACATCTATATGTCTTGTGACCAGAGTAAATGAGTAGGAAGTCGCTCCGGGCATTGAAAATATATGGCTGTTTTTGGTCGTTTTTAACTACTTTCCAACTAAGATACTAAATTTTTTTCTTCTCACAGAATGTCAGTTTAACCTTTTGTAATCTGAAAAAAAAATATATTTTGGTATCAGTTGGAAAATAGTGAAAAACGGAAAAAAATTTCTGTGATTTGAACTCACCTGGTGCGACTTGCGACTCATTTGCCCTGGGCGCGAGACATATACAGACCTGCCTATCCTCCCGCGTTTCGCGGGATCACCCAGCATTTTGACCCATTATCCCGCTCTCCCGCGACGTGATTAAAAAATCCCGCATTTGAACGAATGCGGATAAATACAGGTACTAGTTTTTTTCGCATTTTGTGCTTTGGCGTCATTCAGAATGCTGTCAGAGTATACTTTTCACTCAGTCCAGCAAGAAAACTGCGTTCACCCGTTTGTTGCTATGGGCAGTAGTCCTGCCTGTCGCCGTTGCCAAGGCCTGTGTCTGCAGACCAACAGTACATGATGTAGCCTAGTCCGGACATGTAGTGTTATGTGTTACACCCCGTCTGTCCCGCCCTCGTGTTAAGTGGCCGTTCACGTGCACCCGTCATTCACGATCCGATCATCGCCTGACCCACGATGGCTCGCGTAGTTCCCTTTGAACCTACACCTTTGATTAACCGCGGTGCCCCGTCCCACCCCTCGTTTTCACTTTCAGTCTGCTTGTTACCGACCACGATGTAAACCACGTAGATTCATCCTAGGAGCTTTCAGTCAAAAGTGTGGTCGGATGCCGACAACCTGTTTAGCTTAACGCGTCCGTTATCGGATAGAAGACGACAGACAGCCCCATAACGTGCAGCATCACATAAGCCTATGGTTTGTGTCTGCTTGCTTAATAGTGAGGGGGGGATCGAGTCTCTCATTCTATTCGAATGCCCTGCTAGCACTCATGACGGAGGTTATCTTACCCACGGGCTATTTTCTGTCTTTGAGATTGCTATTACGCCTCCTTCTTATTGTGATAGCTATCACTAGCATTGACAGAATGCATCCGCTTCACTGAAATAAGTTTTCCCTTCTCCATTCACTGCTATCCCCCACCGGCACTCAATCCCGTCGACTGTGTGAGCCTACTACTGGCACTGTCCTGTGCTTTCCCACGGGCAATCAGATCCGTCAAGAATCAGTTGTTCAATATTCCTAATTGTTACGTACAGAAGCAGACAGGCTAGATGTGAAACGCCGGTCAGTGGTCGGAACATTGGATCAAAGGGAAAGCGGTGATGTTGGGTGGCGGGCTGACCATGAACTTTACCACCTACTTCCCTTCCCACCCTTCAGAAAAGTGCTTAGAATCCCGGGTTTTTATAAATTAAACGATGATAATAATAATAACACATGAAAGCACTGAATTAATAAAACTGCTCAGGCTAGGCCTAGTCGCGGGTGTCACATCGGAAATGTAGCCGCGATCTACATTTTTGATCGGGCCATTAGATCTAGATAGATCTAGATCTACGTTCGCTAGATCTAGATCTATCACAGTCAAACGGAGTTTTGCAGTATTCTTGCCGAGATTATGCACACAGCGAGATTTTGATTTTACGGTCGGTGACCTCATTTCGTCGAGTGGCCAGTGATGGTCAGTGTCGCTTCGAGTGTCTCGCCCGCATCTAGATCTAGATCTAGATCTACCTGTCTAGTGCCATGAGCTTTGACTGGTGCTCTGGTAATACCCTGCCTCCTCTCCAGATTTTCTCACTCCATATGGTTAAAAGTAAGGGGGGTTGGGAGGGGAGGATGCAGTGATAGCCTAGGCCTATGTAACCGGCCGAGTGTCTGCCTGGCCAGTAGGTTCCCACTTCAAAGGACGAAAGCCGACCGGCCGTCTACAGAACCTTACCATGTGCGGCAAGTTCGGTGTCACACACAGACAG
>JBCAUA010830124.1:0-14231 GCA_038406235.1 Peronia verruculata
TGTGTGTGTGTGTGTGTGTGTGTGTGTGTGTGGTGTGTGTGTGTGTGTGTGTGTGTGTGTGTGTGTGTGTGTGTGTGACGACACATCAGCACGATCACGGCTATACTGCGTCATATATGATAAGATACGCCTACACATCAAGAAGAAGAGAGGAAAGAAAGTGGGAGAGAAGACAGGAGCAAGGGGAGAGAGAAGAGATGTTTCCCCTGGAATGTCGAGGATGGCACTCCATGGGAGATACCCCACCGATGGCGGGCTTACATTGGCAGCAAGTGGGTGCAGAGAAAGTACTTATAAACCCCGGGTCCCCAGCGGGGGGGGGGGGAATAGTTGATTGAAGTTTAGTATAACGTTCATTTAATTATACAGCAATGAAATGTCACGCTAGAGTGAATTAATCAGTGAAACGGCTGTTCGTTTTCCCCAGGGGGTTCTCTTTACCCATCATAGCCAAATGATTGTGTAATATAACTGTTCCAGTCTAACTGGTTCGTTGATAGTGAATGAACTGCTTTGATAGAAGTATAGAATAGATTTATAAAATGCGTACTCCCGTTCAACACAGTACAGCCTCTGAGTGTTTTAAAGTGTATTTCTACCAAGACAGATCCGCCAGAGATACTCAAGTACGTTCTCAGCTTCCTGGCAAGCATGTATGGCGGCTGTCTCTTTAGCATTCAAAATCTTATCAATCTAAGGCTAAAATCACAGTGTATCCTCTTCGTTCAGCTTCGGTCTTAATTCAGCCTAGTTATTCAGTGACGCCATACCCGTTTCCAAAATAAAGAACAAAAAAAAAAGAGCCATAACTTTAGACTTGACTTTGTTTATGACAGTGACAGACAGATCACGTCTAAGAGCAGTTGTGTTTTTCTGTGTAGTCTTACAAACGACTTGGGTGGCCCCCGTCACGTTTTTGCACTTTTACGGTGTTCATTTTTATTGTAGAGACGGTGAATGACCTCATTAGACAGTAAGGCAAATCTGAGAGTGAAGCAGATATGCTAGCTGTATTGCTCTGGCGGCCAGTCGAAATAAGACGCAAGTCACTTGCCTAGAACCGACAAATAGGGTGATGAGGGCGTATCAGATATCTTGTTGTTGTTGTTGTTGTTGTTGTTGTTGTTGTTGTTGTTGTTGTTGTTGTTGTTGTTGTTACATGTTGTTGTTGTTGTTGTTGTTGTTGTCGTTTCAAAAATCGAAAGAGCATTCATTTCTTAACTAGACAATATCGGTTTTACCCTCGATTTATAAATACTTCTTCATCAAAGTCGGGTTCTGTGTGAGGAAAGTATGTAGATTTCAGCGTTCGATCTTTCATTTAAACGATTTTCTCGGAATTTCGGTCCTTGCTGCGGATCTCTGCTTGTCTCTTTAAACTGCAATATCTTTGTGTAGAAAAAAGCCAGCTCAGAACTTTTTTCACCACTTGAAAGGGTATGACTTTCACATAATACCAAAGACCCCATATTGTGAAAAATCGCCATACGTCTCATTTTGACTGGCTGCACTGAACACTGAATTTGTACCAGTTGTATTTTGAGACACATTAACAGTCTTGTCTATCTTCTAGGGTTAAAATTCGGTCATTATTTCCTGTTATTTCAGAGTGGAGATATTACAGATATAAAAAAGTACTGGAACCCGAAGCTGTACATAGAAAACAGCTATGGGGACCCCAAGGAAATGTTTCGCTACAGGGTTATCTTTAACGAGAAGGGGGAAGCCTTCATGTCGGAGAAGCGGACGGTCAAAGGAACCTTCATGGAGAACCTGGAGTTGGATGACTTCCCCTTTGATGTACAGGTACAGTAGTTGTGAGTTATCGTCCCTGTTGGGAATACAAAAAGTTGATTCTGTTTTCGAAGGAGTGGGCAAGTCTTAGATAAGCGTATCCAAGGCGATAACTATAAACTTTTTACTACCACCATGCAGTATATGAGTGAAATGTTGATGGTGTATGTGTGGATTGATAGGTGTACGAACCGACATTTTAGTGAATGAATGAATACCCAGATACGTTACTCCATATAAGCACAGTGAATACAGGGGGGGGGGGATTGTTTTGTGTGTGTGTGTGTGTGCGCGTGCGTGCGTGTGTGCGTGCGTGTGTGCGTGCGTGTGTGTGTGTGTGTGTGTGTGTGTGTGTGTGTGTGTGTGTGTGTGTGTGTGTTGAATCTAAGAAAATCTACAATAATTTGACAAGTGCTATTTACGAAAATATAAATGTTAATTTAGGAGAGAAAACGTAAAGACAAAGGACGTTTAATTGTAATATCCTATTTCCTGCTTTATGTGACAAAAGAGGTGATGAGATCACTGTACATAATTATGATGTCTATATATTACAATGATGTACTTTAATATAAACCAGTGGATTTGTGATAGTTCTGTTACATTGAGATGTCTTTTCCCTTTCTTCGTGTTCAGTGATAATTGTAATGTCTGCGGGATGATATGCTGGCGTGATAAAATATAATATAACATTATATGATACAATATAATGTAATATCATGTAATATATGACATTTCGAAATGTTTGATATGCTCAGAAAATGAAGTTTTTCCTTGTGTTTTGACTACTTTCGAAACGCACAGTTCATCTTTGTTATGGTTGACATTGGTTACAAATGATATCACAAGTATGTAACAATTCATGGTTTTAGAGGTACATTCAAAATGTTAAAGTGATAATATATGATCGAAACTGTACATTTGCTGGTATCAAGAAATAAACCAGTAAGGGAGAATAAATGGGGACAACTGAGTAATATTTCAATAAATGGGGACAACTGAGTAGTATTTCAATAAATGGAGACAACTGAGTAATATTTCAATAAATGGGGACAACTGAGTAATATTTCAATAAATGGGGACAACTGAGTAATATTTCAATTAATGGGGGACAACTGAGTAAATATTTCTTCATTATATATTGAAAATATGGCGCACTGTGATGCATTATTTAAGTGCCATTTTGTACATCAACAATGTGGCTGACCAGTGATTTTGTTGCAGTTTATATTTTGTCTCTATGATAACAAACTTTTGTTTCTATGATAACAAACTCGTATTTTTAAAATATTCAGGAAAGGATTTGGTTCCTCGTATTGCATTTTTAAAATAAAATCTGCTTTTTTTTTTTTTTCGAAAACGTTTTCCCCTCCTCAAATTTGTTGTACTTAATTTATGAATTCAAATCTGAATGTTTCTATTTCATGTTAAACAGAAATGTTTATTTGCATTTGCTTCGTGACGAAGACTCTTTGCATTTTCCTCATCCAGTTCTCGCTCAGGATTCTTAAAGTGCTCTTTTATTTGCAATATTGTATATGCTACCTAATCTCTCCCAAATCTCTCTCCCTCTCTGTCACTCTCTCTCTCTCTCTCTTTCTCTCGACCACCTCTCCTTACTCCTTTACGGCCATCTCCTCCACTCTCCCCACGTTTATTCTGATCCTCCAGATCCTCAGATACGATTTTACCTAATCTTTGAAACAGCAGGTTGCATTTTTTTTTCTTTTTTCTCTGTGGATTCAACAGGTTTACTTGGTATGAATGGGGATTACTTTTTGACCAGCCTTGTCATTTTCTTTTTGCCAGGCCCACGGGTGTTGAGCAAGCAGCAAATAGAGGACATAAATGACTTTTACACTCTTTGTTTGAAATATTCATTTGAAATATATATGATTGTCTAAGAAAACGTTTTTTCTTAATGGCCGAATCTATTTACACGACTGGTCTCAGTACGTTACTCACGATAACGGAAAAATCACAAGCCCTGTCCCACGTGCCGGCAAAGAAAGAAAATCCTCTTCCCTACACGCCAGTTTTTTCTTCTTAATGTTAAAAATGAACTACACCAACCCCTGCTGGCTTAACCTGCTGGGACCCTCGACCAGCGCAAAGTCCACCCTAAGCGTAACATGTTGGTCCGACGAGCTGATGACGAGTGTTCAAGATAGACCCAGTCGCGTAAATAGACACTTCCTTTCCTAATATATTTATCTTAGTAATTTTAGCCAAAAATGTTTTGATGAGGTTTTGTTTCTTTATATGACCAGAAGAGAAATGAGTTTTTCATTTTTACACATTTTTTTAACAACCCTCTTGTCTGGTAAAGGAAAGTATTAGGGCTGATCAAAAACAGTCCTCATTGTTAGAGGAAATTTACGACTTCCTGCTCTGCAGGATGAAGCTTTCCAATGAAGTATTCTCTCTTTTGATGAAATAAATTCACAAAGGTTTCTCCTTTACTTTTTGTAGTTCAGCATTTATTTCTAGCTGGGGTAATGGCACAGAAAATGTTCTCGATAGTAGGTGGATCAGCATTTCTTTGACAAAAACTTTGATTTTTTATGATTGTAGTGAAAGAAGCTGGAAATGAGATCAAAGTCCTTGCTGATTGAATTTTTTAAAAAAATGAACAGGGTGTTGTATGAATACAAGCAGTTTTATTTAAAAATACATCTATACTTTATTTCAAATACATGTACTTTTTTTTTTCCTTCTAGGTTTCTCATGTTTACTGAATGAAAACAAACAAACAAACAATTAACAATTAACTGTCTGTTGTTTGAACACAACCAGTTTTATTTTTAAAAAAATGCTTTTTTTTTTCTTCTAGTTTTCCCGGTTGTATTTTTATAGATGCTGTTTTCATTGTTGTGTCCATATTGAACCTGGAATATAATCAAATTAAAATCCTATTCTGTTTCTTTTTTTTTTTCAAATATAAAACATCTGAGACCAATACTTGGGTCTTGTTTCTCCAAAGTACTTAAGAGGATCAAGGAAGTATAAGACCTCACAAGAATCTCCTCACTATAGTCGACAAATGAACACTGAGATGGTGCAACCATGGTCACAACTTTGAGGAGTTATTTTCAAGTAGTTAGTTGCATATTATAAATTTTTCAAAATGACCAGCAGTATTTAATTTGTTTGTTTGTTTGTTTTTAATGCAATTTTGAATTTTATCTTCATTTTACATTTTCCACATCTTTTGTCAAATAAATGACAATCTGTTGAATCAGTTACGGACAGCCAGGACAGAGAATGTACATGTACTTCTATTTCGAGAATCTCTGAGCATTGTGAATATTGTTGCCAATTATGTCTCATCAATTAATTGATAAGAGAACATAGGGTCATCAATTCTTTTGTCCCACCTATATAATATTGTATACTTTCTGTCACTCCACATTTTGTTCTTTGTTTTCTTGTTTTTCTCTTTGGTGTCTATTTGTTTTCCTTTCAATTCTGTTTCTGTCATTTGCGTTAAGTGCCTTTCTGCTATACAAAGCTTTTGAAGTTGACGGATCTGAGTATCTATAATACATAGACGAGATGGCACCTCAAAGTCTTGCTTTGGGCTGGTAGTTGTAAACGTTACCAATGGGAGATCGTTTCACAGATTATCTGCCCCTCCCAAAAGAGGGACTCGTGTAAAGGGAGATCATTTTGACCAGGCTTTTACTTCCCTTTGCCAGACAAAAGTGGTGTTGAACAAGCAGCCTAAAGACGAAAAAAATCGGTTTCCTTCTTGTCATTCCAAAGAGTGGTCGCCAAAAAAATTGATAAAATTATAACAATAAGAAGAAAACATTCTCTTTACATTATAATTTTTCTGGAGTTTTCCATAACATACGTTTCAAGCAAAGGGTACAAAAGTGATTTTTGCCTTCATTACACTGCTTGTTCAATCCCTCTAAAGGGGAGAAATAGGACTGATCACAACGATCTTCCATTAATATGTGATGTTGTATTGTATATTTCATATATTTAATTCATCATGTCCTGTCAAAGACAGAATCAGTTGTTTTTTTTTTTTTCATTCTCCTGATAATCTGGTATGAAATGATCATTTTTCACCTTCTCAAATCGTCACATTTACTGGACATTAAAACAAAGCTTACATTGGTGTGTTTTCATTTGTAAGTTATGAAATAATATGCCTTTTGAAAAAAGATATTTCTTATCTATTAAATTCATCGTCTTCGATCTCTTATGTACAGTGTTTCTTGTTTTCATGATGGAATTAATCGTAAATATCTTTTGTATTTACATTTGAAAATGTACTTGTTTTTATCAATATTTCTCTCATCCTTGAAGCAGGTTAAAAGAAAAAAAAAATAAGATGGGGGAATGCCAAACAATGTTGTCTCCTGGAGGGGGGGGGGGAGGGGGACTTGCAAACTTCAGCCTGTGCTGTGGCCTGACATGACAGCAATAATCCCATAAAAGAGGGTCCGAATGGCTTCACAAAACCTAACCTGCCACATATATTCCACTTCATTTACACATAGAAAACACACACACACACACACACACACACAAAAGTTTGTGGTTATAGACTTCTCTGCTTTTTGTTTCTTGGAGTTTTTAATTTAAACCCTTGTTTTGAGCAACAGCAGCTGTTCTTGCTGATCATTTTATGTGCAATAGTTAAGGCTCAGGATCTAATTCAAGAACCGTAACCGCGAACATTATCAAGCTGGACATCCGTTGCTCTCTCCCCTTAGTCTTAAATATAATATAATTTATAATTTATCAGACAAATTGAAATCAAACCAGTCTTATGTACAACATACAATGATATTGAATAAAATGTTTCTTTTTCTGATATTCTACTCCTCAAGATTCAAACATTATGAGAATTATAGGTCTAGCAAACAAAATCAAAATCGCTAAAGTTGCACCATTTAGATTAGTAAAACTATCGGGTACGTATTTCTCATTCTTAGGTAAATTCTAATGGTAATTTATACGTCTACTTGTTCACTTTGCCTTCTTTGAATTGTAACCTTTATTTGTATTGTTTATATAATATTATTTTTATCATCATCATTAACATTATTATCATTATCATTATTATTGTTGATACTGTTATTATTACATTTCATTATTATTGATATAATTGTTATTTTTGTTATTTTAATTATTGTTGTTATTATTATTGTTATTATTATTATCGTCACCGTTATTATTATATCATTATCATCATTATTGTTGGTACTATTGTCATTATCATTACATTTCATGATTATTACTGTATTTGTTATTACTGTTATTTTATTTTATTGTTATTATTACTATTATTATTATTATTATTATTACTATCATCAGCCTTATTATCATCACCACACATCATTTCACAGATGAGAAGGAATATAGATATTATGATACACCAGACTAATACATTAACACTTTGCTTGCCGGAGACTACATCAATGCTTAACAATATACACATCAGGGCTGATATAAGCACATGTAAAGTATGGATTATATCCATTTTGATTACGACTCATAGATAAGATGATGCTCTTTTTTGTTAATTCTTAACTGTTGAAAGTTGAAGGTGTGTGATTGTAAGAACCTTTAACTTCCATTCAAGCCACTCTGGCAAGAAAAGATTTAAACAGATGCATCATCTCTGATTATCACCCGCGATTCAAATTTGGACTACACTGTAAAAGTGTCAAATGATAACAACAAACAGAATCAGTTTAATATTACGTGTTCATTTAATATAAATATACGTGTGACTGTAAACAGGCTGAAATATACTTCTGACAGAAAACATGCTGAAATATACGTGTGACAGTAAAACAAGCTGAAATGTACTTGTGACGGTGAACAGGCTGAAATATACTTGAGACAGTAAACAGGCTGAAATATACTTCTGACAGTAAACAGGCTGAAATACACTTGTGACAGTAAACAGGCTGAAATATACTTCTGACAGTAAACAGGCTGAACTGACTGTAAACAGGCTGAAATGTGCTTGTGACAGTAAACAGGCTGAAATATACTTCTGACAGTAAGCAGGCTGAACTGACAGTAAACAGGCTGAAATACACTTGTGACAGTAAACAGGCTGAAATATACTTCTGACAGTGAACAGGCTGAAATATACTTCTAACAGTAAACAGGCTGAAGTGAAATATACTTGAGACAGTAAACAGGCTGAAATATACTTCTGACTGTAAACAGGCTGCATTCATTGGAAATCATACGAAACACTCATGACTGGTTTCGCTCCTAAATTACTGTGCGAAAAGATAGAAAAAAAGTGTTGTTGTTGTTGTTATTGTTTTGGTGGGGTTTTGTGGTTGTTGTTCATATGTTTGTTTGTTGTTGTTGTTGTTGTTGTTTTTTTTTTTGTTTTTTGTTTTTGCTTTTCTTAAATTATTTGTTTCGTTTTTTAACAGCAAAAGAAACTGGATAATGTACAGAAAAGAAAATTCTTAACATTACAAATCTATGAATGTGGAACCATCCAGAGTCTAAAAATAAAAAAGCAGCTGTAATATACAGTATATAAGCTTATCTTTCGAAATGGTATAGTGAATTACTCTTCTTGAAGAAAGTCATAACATATTCAAGTCACATGTCATTGTCTGCCTGTCTCACATGCTGTATCTTCCTCTCCTTTCTCACATTTCTCTTTTTCTCTCTCTCTCTCTCTTTCTCTCTCTCTTTCTCTCTTTACCTAACCATCCTTCTCAATACTTATGTGTGCATGTGTGTGTGTGTGTGAGTGTGTATGTGTGTGTGTGTGTGTGTGTGTGTGTGTGTGTGTGTGTGTGTGTGTGTGTGTGTGTGTGTGTGTGTGTGTGTGTGTGACAGTATCTGCCAATATGGATGTGTGTCTGTCAGTGTGTCCATCGGGGCATTTGTCTATCTGTGTGTGCGCATTTGTGTGTCTCTCTACCTGTTTATCTTCTTGTGTGACTGCCTAAGTATCTGCCTGTATGTCTGCATATGCGTCTGTACGTGTGTCTTTCTGTCTTTCATTATTAATGACTAGACATAGAAATCTAAACATGCAATCATCTACTGCACAATAAGTTAAGCTGTCATCAAGGTGTGATATTAGGGCTCATTTTAAGTTGACACTAGATGATATGACTCTAGGAATTAAAATGAATGACAAAAGTGGGAAGATTGATGAAACACTGGTCTATAAGGGCTTCAATCTTTCTATCCAAAGGAAGAAGAACAGGCCATGCCCCCAATCTCCCCCTCATCTCCCACCAATCACTTCGTCTGCCCGTCCGTCGGTTCCAGAAAGTTAAGTCCCCGAACTCTGGTGCCAGAAGTGGCCATTCGGAAACGATGAGAACTCTTGACCGATGTCCAGTTCTCTCCGCCGGGGCCTGCCAGCACGCATGGCTTGACCAGGCCACCAATAAATAACCAATGACCATTAAGCCGGACATTACATCACCAAATGACCAGCTCTGAAGGCATCGCTCTATTTCGCTGTTGGGCAGCGTCAATGCGAATTATGGGCCAGTGGCTTCCCCGGCTCATATGAAAAATGGATGATCGACAGTCCAGAAGCCCTCACGCCAGAGAGACTGGCTCCGTCCAGACCCGGAGAGTCAGGGAGTCAAGCGAGTCATGGCGTCGACGGTCCCTAGAGTGATCAAAAAGATCTATTCTGCCAACGGAGGTGAAGGGAACTGGACAATAGAACGGACATCACATTAAATGTGACCGCTTGACCATAAGAAAATCCGTCACCTCAGAAAATAGTTGGCGGCGGTTTTCACTGTCCTATGTCCCGGGATTTCCCTCTAAGTCTGTTTCCTTGGGACTCACCTATAATGTTTAAGACATACACAACCAGAGCTAACTGTGGAATTGATATTTGCAGAATGGAGATTGTCTTTGATCAATCTTATTTTCTTCTTCTTCTTCTTCTTCTTATTATTATTATTATTATCATTATTATTATTTTATAAAATAAAAAAATAAAAAAAAGACTGTCAAACCGGCAACTAACTAAACAATTAAAAAAAGCAATTAACACATATAGATAACTTCCTCTTGGTGTTGAAAGTGAATGCCAAATTCTCGAACCAAATTGATCCTTCTTCAGGGCATTATTATTGTTTGATCGTCATTTCAAAGGTGATCCCAAAATGATTTGGTTGTCATTTGAAAGGTGATACCCCCCCCCCTCCCCTCCCGCCCCATTAAAAAACAAAAACTTAAAAAAAAAACAAAAACAGAAACCAAACATTATGAAATTATAAACAGAGAAGGAAAATATATTCCTTACACCATATGTGTGCGTGTGTGTGTGTGTGTGTGTGTGTGTGCGCGTGCATGTGTGTGTGTGTGTGCGTGCGTGCGTGCATGTGTGTGTGTGTGTGTGTGTGTGTGTGTGCGTGCATGTGTGTGTGTGTGTGTGTGTGTGTACGTGTATTTGTTTGTTTGTTTGTTTGTTTGTTGTTTTGCATGTTGTAAGTTTGAATCAAAGAGTGCGGAAGTGATCCTTTTTTTCTTCTTTATACTGCTTGTTCCAACATCCCTTGCGGTCTGACAAAGAGAAGTTACAGAGATGGCAAAATCAGTTGCCGATTTTGGTGTACTAGTCATTAGTACATGTTTTTCTGTACAAACCAGGCAAACTGGTGTCTTACCAAATAGCTACTAGTATATTTATCTGATTACTATTTGTTCTCTCTTATTTCATAATTTTTTCCTCTTCCATTCATTTTACTTCAGTCTTTCTCTGAAAAAAAACAAAAAAACTTTGACACTTTCTTGTTGTTCTTGCTGTGGCTATTATTGTTGCTGTATTTTCTCTGATTTATTACGATAATTTCACTATAAATCATCGGGGGGAGGGAGAGGGTCTAAGCGTCAGCCTCTCGGTGACAGTGGGTAAAGTGTTGCCGGTTCAAATCCTGCCAGAGACGGAAAAGACTAGAAATGGCCGGCCTTACGTTTTCAGGGGTACCCTGACTTCTTGTGTGTTGAAGCCCGGCGTCTAGCCTTCTCGGATAACTGTGAAAATTTAGCACGCCGTTGTAGGGACAAATTATACAATTCCAAAATTTCTACGCACAAAAATTTCTTTCACCAAATGGGGCATGCGTTTAAAGCGTATGCAGTGCTAATCCTTAGAATTGAAAATGTTTATAATAATAGATTAAAACAGTAAAGTTTATCCTCTGTAATAGAGGAGTTTAAGCGCAAGCTTATAATTACTTCCTTATCATCTGGCTTCTTGGATTATATTTGAAGAATAGAATTTATCCACTAATCTGTTGTCGAGGATACATACGCCTTTGTACACAAGATCACCTTCTTTATCCTGACTAATTTCCTCTGCCCCTGGTGTTCTGTACTGCCCTCTGTAATCTAAATACGTTTTGTTAATTATGAATTTTCACTTTTTCAACAAGCTCTTTTGCATCAGCCAGATTCATCTTTTTCTCCAACCTTTTATTGAGAACAGATAGGCTTCTTTCATATTTTTTTTTTTTTTTTAAAGAACATATCTATCTCCAAATTTCTACTAAGAACAATTACATGCTTTCGTCTAGAACTTTTCTAAAAGCAGATACATCTTCTCTAACCAAAACTATACTAAAACCAGGTATCTTTTCCTTCAAAATTTTACTGAGAGCAGATATATCTTTTTCTCCACAACTTTACTGAGAGAAGATACACTTTTGCCTCCCAAAGTTTACTGAAAGCAGATACGCCTATATGCGCCTGGTCCCTCCTCCAGCACTGATCACACAGGACTTCGGCTCCAGATCCCCCGGGTTAGATTCCATAATTCAGGCAAATTCAGCCGAGATGAGAAACCATTTGTCCCAGGTCTAATCATTTCTCAACTTAGTGACCTCATGTCCACCATATTCACCCCACCCGCACCCTCCTGATACGTCCTCTTTCCAATCCCCCCCCCCCTTCCAGGTCTCAATCCTCACCATGGGGTGCCCTACATCATTCCCGTTAGCATGATCTTTTAATGGGAATATGTTCTGCGATCACATGATGGCCATCAACGCTCTGTTCGTGAGTTGTCAAGTTGAGGAGACATCCTGCTCCTTTGTTTACTTTGTTGAATATACTGCTGTGTGAACAATAGATTTGTTCCGACCAAGCGAACGGCTGGAAACCCTTATCTAATTTTAGTAAGGGGGTACAAACACTCCAAACTGTTCACTAACATTGACATAGAAAAATACATAAAAAATGCACGGGATCGGTGACAATTGTTCTCGGATCTCGCGGTGGAGAGGTAACAAACATCAGCGAGTGTTCTGCTTTTAGCAAGGGGGTACAAACACTCCGCCGGGGATTTCCAGGTTTTTGCTGAGTCGAATGTGAACTATTCAAACTGTTCGTAATAGACGATTTTCACATTCGAGAAATCGTTCACTGCGCATGTCAAGAATTCCATGGGCAAGCAGTGGGGAGGAGGGGGGGACCTCTGACCCGATGTGAATCAGCGAGGCAGGATCGCGAATTCAGCCCTTATTCTTTGAAGTTTATGTGTGCGGGCATAACTGACTAACTGAAGTTTGTTGAAAAGGACGGGACATTCACTAATACACTTTTCAAGGCCCCAAAGTTCACCGCAAATGCCAAAACCGCTTCTTGATTCGATCGTCTAGACTCGGACGGCATGTGGATCAGAGTGGTCACAGAGTTAGATGGAGTGCAGCTTATCAATGTGACAACCAGGGCCGGTTTTCAGCCTATTTGACCAATTTCATCAAATTGGATCCCACACCTCAAGGGGGCCCTGCTCACAATAAAAATTAAACTTTTACATTGTTTTTCAGCTTGTAGTATATCAAACAATTAATGTTTTTGCTAGGACTGGCATACTACACGAAATACAAAAGATCAATCTTCGACTTTTGCATCTAGTAGCGGTCCCATGATCCCCAGGATCAATTTTCAAAGTTCTAATTGGTTCCCGCAATTCCTAGCACCAGCCCTGATGACAACAATGTCAAACAGAACAACAGAAAGACTGATGAACTTTCGATGTATCTCGATTGAAAAAAACCCAAGTCATTTCGTGATTTTTTTTATTTTTTTTCACAATTCGATTTTCAGATATCACGTGGCCCAGTCTCTTGTCACGTGGAGAATCAGAAAAAGTCTATTGTGATAACTTTGGTGAGAGCACCTTTGTTTGTTTGGTTGTTTGTTTGTTTGTTTTGTGTGCCATCTAATTACACCTATCGTTGCGAATCTCAACAGTATGGCCCTTACATTGTCCATCTATCTTAAAAACAATATCTTCAACTCGGCAGTTTTCATATATCAAAAGCAAAGTGCCAGTCAGTATAAACAGTGCTAGAAGAAATTCCACGGCCTCCATGGAAGATTTTTAAAATAATGTTATAGCCCTGCGACGTAAAGTGTGTGGTAAGAGTCCGCACCTCAATATTCATATTTTGGATGATCAAACTGAATGTTACTCAAACAAAAGCTGTTTTGAAGGCCTCGTAACTGTCGAACGAACAATTAGGATCATGTACCCTAGCGAGTGTATAAGTCAAATGTCATAACATGTTTAGAATATCGTCAAAGATAATATGCTTTTCTCGAGTTTATGTACATAGAATCAGAGATCCATACGTAACAATATTGTGTGCCAAATTTCATATGGACCCATTTAACCGTTTTCGAGTCCATAAGCCTATTATGAGTTATGTTGGAGATCTATAGTATAGCTGATAATAGCTCTCCAACACAATATTTCAACAACAACAACAACAACAACAACAAAAGTAGTTGTTCCTTCACATAAGAGACCCATAATCATGTCTTAGCATCTTACCTACTTGCTAAACGTCGGAGATGAGAGATGAGACGCTTGGCTTAAGTCAGTCAAGTGGGTAGATCGAGACCTGTTTCCAGAGGATGAGTGCAAATTTGCTAAGGTCTTTCAGGGAATGTCATGTATAATTTCTGTACGTGAGACAGGCAAATCTGTCTCTGGGGTCTCATTGTGTCAGCTACACGTCTCGTAATGGACGACTCTTGCTCTCTAGGCTCTCTCTTTTCTATATCTCTCTTCGTATCTGTCTTTCTTCTTCTCTTTCTTTTTCTATGCTTCTTTCTATCTCCTATCTCTCTATCCGTATCTCTGTCTATCTTTCTCCCTATCTTTGTACCTCTCTCTTTCCCTATTTCTCTCTCATTCATCTTTCTCTCCAATGTATTACATACACAAAGGTAATATGAGAGTTGGAGTAGTCTAGTGCCTACTCTTTCTCTCTCTTTTTTCTCATCTCTGTCTCTCTCTGTCTCTCTATTTATCTATCTTTGTTTTTTATTGTAGCTGTGTGTGACAGGAGTGGTATACTCTCTGTTTCTTTCATTCTCACTCACTCACTCACTCACTCACTCACTCACTCACCCACTCACTCACTCATCTTTCTATCTGTCTCTTCCTCAGT
>JBCAUA010830146.1:0-14228 GCA_038406235.1 Peronia verruculata
GTTGTTGTTGTTGTTGTTGTTGTTGTTGTTGTTGTTGTTGTTGTTGTTGTTGTTGTTGTTGTTGTTGTTGTTCACTACCCTACCCAAAGTCAACGTTCGAGACACGGTATGTCTTACAAAATTTCGACTTGTAGAATGGTTGCCACCTTTCTTGATCAAATTAAAATTTCAGTTGGGCGTTATAAAGCAACACTTCGCATCAAACTGCACTAGAATTCGATTGCCAGTTGATTTGCTAAATCAGAACTTTGGTCTGATTTTAAAAAGTAGAGGTACCAGTAAAAGACCTTAAAGAGTTACTTCGTAGTTCGAGACCAAGCCAGGGTGGTATAATGCATTGGCGTGATCAACATCATGTCTAGTAGATCAGTCAATAAATTAACCAAATTGAAGTTCACTTCGTACTTACTTCTTGTCTGATGCTTGGTCTTTTGAATGATTTCGACGAAAGGATTCGTTTGATGTCCATGGAAGTAAGGCGACACATAGAGATGTCGGGATGTCACTTTGATATTGTACTTCTGTAACAGCTGAAAAAAAAAAAAAGAAAAAAAATTAAAACATGTGTCTTACAGAAATGTCTTAGCACACCCCTGGGGTACGATTATGTTCCAGTGGAGAGCTGTCTTAGCTAGCGATCTAATTTCTCAGTGCAGCGCGATCTCTATTAATTTGTATGTCATTTGAAAGAAATATCAGCTTGACTCGAGTTGAGTTAGACGCTTCACCAAGCCGATCAGTTTTCGGGATTTTCACTGTTGTACCAGCAAAATACCATTTCCTGATCAGTGTGCCCAAATAACTCATTATTTGTTGATAAGTTGAACTGAGTTTGTCATTTCATTTTGTTCTTTATAGCTTTTTTTTTTCTGGTGTTAAACATAATTTAAACCCCTGCTGCTTTTAATTGTTTTGAAGTCATTTTGAAAGTTGGTATTTACGATCTTGCATCTTTCAAATTTGACATTAACAACAATAGGTTTACACTGCACTAAATCTCAACATTTCAAAATTGTATGATTCAGTACACAATTTTGTATAAAAAATGAAACAGAAAATCAGGAAACATTATTATCTTTGGCTTAATGGTAGCCATTGTCTAGACAAAGCGTTATCGTGTCCGGTTTATGTCATCCTACATGTAAGCCTATAATAATATGAAGCTTCTCCATGGGATTCCTTCAGTTCTGAAAACTTACTCGTCGCTTTTTTCAGAGTTCCCAAGTATTAATGCTGCAAGTGAATTTCCCAGGGCTGGAACCAATTTAAGCCATGGGCATAAATCAGGCAATTGTCTGACATTAGGTCAATAGCTGAGGCAACGGACGGAACATAAAATCAAAGACGATCTCGCATGAAGAGAAGATATAGCTAGAACAGCTAAGGTAAGAAAGGATCGGTTGAGTAAATTCAAGGATTGAAATATACAGACTGGAATTTAAGGTGAGGATGTTAAATTCAGAATAAAGATTCTGTTAAAAACTGACTTTCTATTCTTCTGTTTGTTCTTGTTATTGTTTTCTGTTTGTCTGCTTGTTTGTTTGTTTGTTTCACTGATTTTGTGTTTGTCAGTAATATGCAACACATTATTTGATTTGTTTTCGTATTTGTGTATGGATTCCATACTGTTACTTGAACCTTGGCAGCATCTTGCTTTGGGTGTGTTATTGGCAGTGATATCGTCTATGCAGTGTGAACAGAATAAAGTCATTTTGTCCAAACTGTTAGCAGTGTAGTCGGAACGAAAGAGAGAGAGACAGATACCTATAGCATTATATAGAGGAAGAAAGAGACAGGGAGAGAGAGAGAGAGAGAGAGAGAGAGAGGCGAGGACACACACAGATACACACAAAGAAAGGGGCTACAAATATTTCTACTTCAGCATTGTGTTGCGAGGAGAATGAAAACAACGAGGCAAACACAAAACTTGACATCAGAGACGACGATATAAACAAGAGGACAGAGTCATATTAGAGGTGAGAGGGACTGAAACACACAGAGTGAGTGAAGTAACTGGAAAAGAAGAAGAAAAGAGGAGACACTTTTTACAAAATGATATTGCAGACAGAGACGCCTACAGAGTCACAGACAGTCAGCAGAGAAACAGACGCAAAAACTTTTGAAGAACAGAATAAACAGGAGAAAGCTATTAAAAACACTGTACTAGTTCCGGCCTTTTTGTATCCTCTCTTCAAAGGTATAACAAAATCTTGTACATCGAGTTTAGAAAACAGCAGCCATATCAGAACTAAATAGCCAAAATGGTCGTAAATTGCCAGAAAATCGGAAAGAATCTCGGAATCGATGGGTTACTAGATAGATTGAGCTTTTAAGCTCGGGCAGTGATTCAATTCATTTCTCTGCTGATGCTACAGGCGCTTCAGAAGTTGAGTGGTTCTTAGCTGAGCTTTTCCTGCGGCTGTCTGTTGTGTGTGCTCTCTTTAGACTTTTCAATAGCGAGACTTTTGTCCATTCATTCGGTAGTTTTCCGATTCGGCAGAATCAGTGACCTATTCAACCCAAACATTTATTCAGCCGCTAAGCTTCTATATTTTCTAAGAAGAGAAGTTTCAATAGCTATAGGTAGGAGTTTACAGAGTTAGACGCTGTAAAAAAAAAAAAAAAACTCCAGTGTTCGAATCCTGACAGTAGATCGACTAAGGTATAAGACCTCATTATGGTTATGGCTTTTATAAGCTTTTCAACATCCTGTAGTGGTGGTTATCTCAGCTGTCCACAACCGTGGTCTAAAAATAACACAGCACTATTGTGTTATGTGATCACTAACCAGAGAAGATGAAGACCTGATTCATCTCATGCTTTAACCTTTATACCCAATGTTTGACTATTCACGTCTACTGTTCCGCTCGAGAAAATATTTCCAGAATGCTAGTTCTTTTGCTACTATCGTCTCTGAATGTACGCTATTTATTATTTGTAATGATGATTTTCTTGATTATAGAGGCCGCTGCTTTACCGATGGTTGTCGTTATGGAAGTTTGGTCTATAAGTTGTAGATGAATTTGTTTTGTCTTGACTGGAATTCTCGGATAATTATGTTGTTTAAAGTATGGCTGTCAGCTCTGCTGCCAAATATCGAATCGTATTGCCATTTTTCTGTCATTGTTATTGGTTTGCTTTGCCTTAATCTAAGTTAACATATTTTACACACATCTGAGGCAATCTGTTGTTTAAGCTGAGAGTTTTTGATGGTTTTACACCCCTTTACGGTAAATACTAGTGTTTTTATCTGAGGCTAACACGACCAGTGTTCATGACACAGCATTGTTTAACACATCAATGTAACAAGTATTGTAGTAGGCCTACATTTCTATTGCTATCAGTGTCTTTTTGTGGACTGCTAAGTAATTCTTTGTCAATTATCTTACTTACAAAATGAGGATCAATTAGTATATATAACCAAACTACCCAATTTATTGCCATATGTTATTTTGTTCTGGAGAGCAAAGGGAAATATGTGATACAGACTTTGAACAGCCTCCACGTATCTGTTCTATAGTAATTTGAGCATTAAAATGTTCAATAAAATAAAAAAAAAATGGTGCCAAAATCATATGAATGGAATCTTACAGCAACGTAGTAATCGTGCTAGAGTCTGAGTCATACGAATCAATTACTAATGTGAGAGAAAGAAACATTGATTGAACTAGCACTATTTTATCATATCTATACAATCTGAACGGAATCCATAGTATTTCAACCTATCCATGTCTGTTCCAAACTGGTCTTTGATTGAGGCTAATGGAAGATCACGGAGAAGACATGAAAGAATTGTCCTAATTACTGCTAGTAACTTTCCACTGGCCACAAAGGTGACCGGTAGCTAATATGTTCCCCTGTAATGCTTCAAATGAGATTCCATAAAGCAAATGATATCTTGGTGGGTGGAAAGGCAGCGAATGTTTATGCTATTCTAACAATCTCGCCATTGTATTTCCCAGTGGTCAGAAATGTGGCACTAACTATGGGTACCTTATACGTTCAATCACGCTTTTCATGATTCATTCAGGTCACAGGCCAATGTCCTAAAGTTCGAGAAATCTTAAGTCAGTTTTACTTATATTTCATTTTCACCTCACATCACTATCGTGTAAACAATTCTATCAGTCTGTATAGCAATTTCATTCCCCCTTTTTCCCAGTGGATGCCATGCTTGGCCCTATCTTATGATGCTACCACGACTACGTCTTTTTAAGTTGATCTCCTGTCTAGGGCCATCTTGCACAGATATTTCCTTTCTCCACCTTTATGCCTCTTACCACAGCTTCTAAGTCCTGAGATTTTGTTTCACCATCGTATTCTGTAAATCTTTCATAAGTGACAGTAGCTTCCAAGAAGAAGTCAGTGAAATTTTAAAAATCTGAAATACCTGAATATATCTGTCTAGGATTGTAGAGGTCTTTGGTAAGAGGCCAATGCCGAGGAAAAGGACCGGGGGATGGAGTGATGTCGAATTAAGCCAGGTTGATGTAAATATAATTATAAATATAATGCATTTCATTGCCCTGACGAAGAACCAATTTCGTTTGAAAGTAAGTTGGAATTCAATTTAACATAAAAAATAAGTTGTTTATATTATTATATGTTATTTGCTTTTTTTATTTTTTTTAATTGTTTGGTTAGTCGCCGGTTGGGCAGTCTTTTTCTATTTTATAAAGTAATTATATAATGCATACTTATCTTTCAATAGAGGATTAAAATTGGAAAGTGAACAGGACAGGCCTATTGTTTTAATTTTTTTTTTTAATTCCCATCATCTCAATCTCATTAATACAGGTTGAAGATATCACTGACTATAGTAACATATAATAGCACAATGTGAAGAAATTTGGTATTTGGAGATAATAAGGTTTTTATCATGAAAAAGGCACAATTTCAAATTCCCCGACAGCTCGACAGCAAAAATCACAACCGTGCGTGTAAATCCGAAGTTGCTTCTTTGAAGAAAAGTAGAACAATTCATTTTAATGTGTTACTTTTAACAGGCTTATATTTTATTTCGGAATCCAAAGAATGGGGTGCATTAGCTTTCAATATTGTATTATCAAACTCAGTTTTGACACCGAAGCCATATAATCAGACATACACATTTTGCTGATAAATCGAGCGATTGAAAAAATGGATTGAAGAATGAGTACAGACATATAGACGGACAGAGCGATGGGTGGATGCTAGAGAGTGTCTGGATGTATGAATGAATTGAAGATTTACTAGGATATTACTTAATTGCATTTAGAGAGAGGCTCAGACAGGCAGAGAAAACTATTTTGGAAATGACATGTTGGCAAGAACATGAGAGAAATAGTAAATGCATGGTGTATATATAAATGGTTGAATATACAAACAAAGCTTCACAAGTGTCACTATCTCCTTGAAAAGAAAGACAACTGTTCACCCTTTATACTTGAAAAGATAATTTACTTTCGTCAACATACGATAACCATGAAATCATGTTCATTGTTTTGGCAAAACAAGGAGCGGGGTAAAGTAAGAAGTTTTGTTATGCGTCTTTTTTGTGTGTGAATATGTATGCTTCAGAAAATGTTATTAGGGTGCCTTCGTCTAGACATAATTGTTCTCAATCCATTTTAACTTATAGAAAAGCAAAGGAAGAGAGAAGGTGCAAGGGAGAAAGGAGAGCTCTAAGAATGAGCAATTAAACTTAACCATCATTACTATTATTACTGTTATTACAGTACGATCTTGAGGAAACAATAGAAGGTGGGGAACTATCAGTACAAGGTCAATAAACCTTCCCTTATCGCACTGATAGTCCAACGACAAAGCCTACCATCAAAATTAGAAGAGCAAAAAGTTGGGTTGATGATAGTGTTTGTTTGTTTGTTTGTGTTGGGGTTTAACGACACACCAGCAGGATTACGGCTATACTGTGTCAAACATGGTAAGACACTTTTACACGTCAAGAAGTAGAGAGAAAAGAAAGCGGGGCAGAAGACAACAGCAAGGAGAGAGTGTCGAGGATGACAAGTGTCGAGGATGACACTCCATGGGAGACACCCCGCCGATGGCGGCTTACACCACCTGCAGGTGAATGCAGAGAACCTAAGTATAAACCTCGGGCCCCCGGCCACGGGGGGTGGGGAGGGGGGGGGGGGTAAGCGGTATAGAATTCCAACAGCAGCAGACAAAACAATATTTTATATGGAATATGATTTTATTTTCTTGCTTTCATAAATAATTCAGAATAACAGTTTTCTCGAATGTTTTGTTGAGGTTGTTGCCTTTTATCTTTGACAGAATATCATCAAACTCTGATCAAAACATTTCTCAGTGATAACGTTTTATGAGAACATTCATTTTGATGATATTTCAGGACACACCCAAAGTCTCTAACGTTTTACTCAAGAATGCATAAAAACAAGTGATAGAATATTCTTTAATTTGACTGTTTATAGTGGTAAGCCAACTATTTACTCAATCTCTTTCGACACTTGAAAATCGAACTTTCATATCTATTACTTTAGGGGCCCTTGGTAACATTAGTCTAAACCTGGAATAAAATACTTAATACAGTCTGCCAAAACTTTCGAACCAATCGGACAAAGACCACGATGATAACAAAATTGATAACAACACAAAAAAGATGTTTTTAAAAAATCAGTCCTAAAATCTGTCATGATGCAAACACTGGGGCGTAGGTAGGGGCACCCAAATGTGGACTAAAATCACTTTCCCCTCTTCCGTCCTTCCCCCTCTTCTCCCCTATATCTCAACCACTCACTCACACATTCATCCATCATTCACTCACTCATAGACCGACTCATTTTACCCACTTATTTCATCATTCATTTCTCCATTCATTCAGGTACTGACTCAGTTACTCACTCAGTCGCTCACTGACTCATTCATTCACATACGCATTCACTCGTTCACTCACGCACTCATTCACCCATGTATTCACTCACTTATTTAGCCACCCACCCACCCACGTACTGACACATTCACTGATTTTGTAACTCACTCACTCACTCACTCACTCACACACTCACTCACTCACTCACTCACTCACTCACTCACTCACTCACTCACTCACTCACTCACTCACTCACTCACTCACTCTTTCCCTTAGTTTCATTTTTTTGATCCCGCTTACTGTTCTCTCTCTGTCTCTCTCTCTCTCTCTTTCTCTCTCTGTCTCTCTCTCTTTCTCTCTCTGTCTCTCTCTCTTTCTCTCTCTCTGTTGTTGTTCTGTTTCTATCATCATGCTCTTTCTCTCTCCCCTTTCTCCCGAGTGGTTTTGACTATGTCAATGAAGGTTTCAAGAAAGAGTACAATAGAAAGACTGCTAAGCTTGCTGGCAAATAATAATATTCTTTGATGAGAAGGAGGCCGGCAGATTCTCAGATCACATTCATCAATCTTGGATCAAGAAAATTCCCCAGTCTTCACCTTCCTGTTTTCATTTTCCCTATTTCGTTTGTTAGTTTCCTGATCCGCGTTCTTTTCTTTCCAGTGACACTGGGAGAACACGTTCAGTAAAAGTTCTGAAACGTAATTCAGTCATCAGCGTGAGAAACAAGGTCACATTCGTGCGATACTTTTATTGCCTGCCCCTTTCAATTTTGGCTTAAATTGAAGCATTCTTTTTTCAACGTAAAATTTCAATAACAGTTTTCACCGTTTGCAATACAACATTATGCTTTTGTTTATGATGTTACAAAGTGAAATGAAGCTTCCTTTTTTTTCTCAAAATGGCCAAAATTGATTTCGGCGATTATCGTATCAGCTTGAAGAAATGAACGGCCATTGGTACGAAGCCATCCTTTAGTAAATTACAAAGGCGAATTTTCAGTCACGTGAAGGCAAACAAACTGTTGACAGACTGGTAATACTCCCAACTGAAAAAAGGCAGTTTAGATTGGACATCACATTTTCAGTTCACATCGTGGAGGCCACAATCAAATATTAATGTGCTCACTAATGTCAATATTATAGCTTCCATACCTTCATCCTTCCTCGATATCTCATGACCACATGAACTCACGGACATCCACCAATGATGCCCAGCATTTTCCTTGACTTCGCCATGGTACCTTCCCTTGTTGAAGCTTTTATAACTACGAGAAAAAATGTATCTTATTCTTAGGATAATGGATTCAATTAATCAATTCTGTTGCTGCAATTTACTTGATAACACGACATTTTTCATATCCTGCAAGATCATTGAAAAACTTACTTTCTAAGATATTGAGAAGTAAAAACAGGAGTACGGGACAACGCGAAGAAAAAAAAAAATCTTTGATGTGCAATATTATATTATTTAATTCCGTTTTATATTTTTATGTGCGAAAGACAATTCAAGTTCTATTTTCAAGGACAAGAGGCAACAATAAAACCAACATTCTAAAACACTGTTTCGCTGAGTTGTTTAAAGCTTTCTAAACCCTTCAATTGTCATAAGACTTTTGTACTAAACCACTGTTTTATCTGAAGCTTCTGAAACGCTACTCCATTCACATCATCAACTCAAGCGATTTCTTCTTTTGATTTGATGGTAGTCTTTGCTATCGGAACGTCAACTCTTCAACCGAAGATTTATTACCTTGTAATAATAGGTTTACTGTGATTTGTTTCCTTAATAACTTTCTGTAAAAATGTGATTCCCAGTCCCAGATCTCTACATTCCTTTTTTTTTTCATTCCTAATCTGCTTGTTTGTTTGTTTGTGTTTGGGTTTAACGACATATCAGCACAATTACGGCTATAATGTGTCAAACGCGGTAAAATACGTTTACCCGACAAGAAGAAGAGAGGAAAGAAAGCGGAATAGAAGACAAGAGGAAGAAGAGATAGAAGAGATGTCTCTCCTCGAATGCCTAGGGTGTCACTCCATGGGAGACAGCCCACGGATGACGCGCTTACAACGGGCTTTTTGGATTAGACAAATGAATTCTACTGCAAGCTCTTATCATAGCCGACTACTGACCCTTGAATTACAGCTCAGTACTCCTTCATGCTTTCTCTGTAAACTTTGTTTCAAAGATAATATAATTGGCCCACTTTAGTTTTCGATATCGCGATACAAACCCAAGCAGTCCGAGTTCTGGAAATGAAAGGGAGTTCAATAGATTAGTACCAGCATAACTTACAGTCAACATGATAACATTAGAAAATTTCATGTTTCGTGTCTTCCCAAGTACACCAACGTTTAATTATCTCATGCCATGACCATTAGTTTGTGCTTGGGGAACTGCCTTGATAAGAGAGACATAAAAGATAAAAAGCGAATTTTCAGCCACATAAATGTAAAAAAAAATTATGATAGACTGGCAATGTTGCAAACATAAAACAGGTAGTGTCAGATGGACACCATATTTACAGTTACGGACACAATATTTCTCAAATATGTTAATACAAAAGATATTGTTATCTGAATTCTTGAGTTTTGTTCTATTTATTTACTTATTTATTTTATTATTCATTTATTTATGTTTGATTCTCTAGTCTATTCTTAATAATGGTCTGAAATGAAAAAAAAAAAAAAAACTAACCTCCCCCGTGGTTCAATACTAAAACCTTAAAATGTTGTCATAAGCTGATTATGGTTTCGCATCAGAGTTAAATGTTTAATTATTCATCACCAACTGCAGCTATTGTGTTTTTCGGCTTTGAATCACAGAAAAAATCGACATGAGCACGCCATCTCGGCATTCTGCGTGAGTTCAGTTCTTATGAACCCATCCATTTTGTCCGATAACTTTGCACCAATCTTTGAAGGGGGCACAATGACCGACAATGATGAGAGTGACAGTGTTGTTTGATGTGTTGCCTCACAACCAAAATAATAAAGTATAGTCTAAAATACCAGCATGTTTGTAATGGAAGATCATTTCGCAGATTATCTGCCCTTTCTAAAAGAGTGGAGTTGAGTAAGGGGAGATCATTTTGACCAGTCCTATTACCTCCCTTTGTCCGATAAAGGTGGTCTTCATTAAACAGTGTAAAGAGGAAAAAATCTTTTTACTTGATGTCATTCGAAAGACTGATCACCAAAAAAATTAATAAAATTACAACAACAACAACAAAAAAACATTATTATTCTCTTTATACCATAATTATTTTGGAATTTTTCATGTTGTATGTTTCAAGCACAGGGCGCGAAAGTTTTTTTTTCCTCTCTTTACACTGCTTGTTCAATCCATCTTTTGTCTGGTAAAGGGAAGTAACAGGATTGAGCACAACGATCCCCCATTATGAGCAAAATCGGCATCTTATCAGCGAGTGCTGTACACGGAATGAACGCACTCTAAAGCACAGACAAGTCACCACAAGACAAGACATGATCTGATGCGTGATTAAACGTCGATCACGAAACCAATAACGAAATGGCACGACCTTCTGTATCGATTAGAGCTGATGAGAGAACGTTGTTGTTGTGTCCGAAATGAGGGTAACAGGATGGTCTTCCTCTGCAGCTAGGCATCAGATTTCATAGGTACTCTGTGTACAGAGAAACTCTACTAAAGGCAGTGCGGGGTGGACTCTAGAGACACTGCTCACTTTGTCCTTATATTTTCTTCTCCGTTTTTATAGATCGGATTCCTTGTTTTTGTAGGCCCATAAACCCATAGCTTTTGCACAGGAATGGAAGTTGTATGAAGAAAATAGTCTTTTTGTGATAGAAATGTAGAGCAATGATTTATGTCACATATTACCCATGCCAAAATAATAATAGATCAATAAGTAAATGATCTCATTATAAAAAACACACTGACTATTTAATTGCGACCAGGTGGTCAAAATAGATTCAAAGGTCTATTGTGGGCATGTTTTCCTTTCTGACCAATCAAATTGTTCGACACATTTTGGGACATTGACATAGACCTTGTAGTTTATAGATCTAGATTCTAGGCTTTAGAAGGAAGAAGTTCCACACCAAACCAAATGGCTCTAGAGTTAGCTGTAGGATCAGAATTAGGTTCAGTGTTCGGGTTACAATCAGGATAAGATTTACTGTTCGGACTAGATTTAAGGTTATGGCTCTAGTTAGGTTTGGAGTTAGGTTTAGAGTAAAGCTCGGGGTTTGATTTGGGATTAGGGTAAGATTAGGGTTAGGGCAAGATTAGGGCAAGGATGAGAGTAATGGTGAGGTACAGTGTTTATTTATGTCCCTTGGAACATTTAGTTACACTATTTAAGTTCACCTGGTAGCAACAGCCTTACGAGTCGTTAAGAAAGAATGGGACTTTTTATGGAAAGTTCTGATTATTAAAACTATACGATTTCATACTCTGTAGATAATATTTATGTTTATACATCTTTATATACCAAGTCATACAGTAAGATATGCATGCAGCACAATTGCATACGGGACAGATGAGAAGAACGATTGGAAGAATGATGTTATTCAGCACATTAACATTTATTGTTGTCATTGGCTTGTATTCATATCTACCAGTGTTGGAAATAGCTGACCAAACAAAAAATGATGTTCTGTAGATGGTTCAACTGAAGTCAGAGAGGTAGAGCTGTTGTTACATTCAGAAGCCTTTTTTATTTATTTATTTTTTTATTGATTTATTTTATATTATTATTATTATTTTAATTTGTTTGTTCTTTAAATTAGATACTGTTATGATCTATGTTAGCCTTTCAACCTCCTGAAGGTAGTATCCTGGGGAAAAAACAATTTAGATTCCACTTGGCTTTTCTTTACGTATGTATAAAATATAAAAACAAAATATTTACACAGTCTTGACAGAAACACAAAGATTTCATATACATCTATAATGTAATAAAGATACAGATATGCACGCCATTTGTGACTAAGTAAGCAAGAAGTCTAGGTGGGGTATTTTATAGCTAAAGGCGGTTCCCCCCCCCCCTCCCCCCTTGTGTATAATGCGTCACTGTCTTTGTCCTAGTTATAATAATTGGTCCTTAGGAGAAAAGGTTTGAGATCACAGCGATTCTCCTATGAGAGAACATCATTAAGATGTTTTATTGATGGGTCTGAAAGTCATGCCTGACTTCAAACCCGCCTCTGGTTATTGCGGACACTCCCGAACTTATCAATTACCAGGATCATACAACACCTTCAGTTTGATTGTCTGTGTTATGGCTGTCCTATGGACATAGCATCGAAATGTCTGCTTGGGTAAAAAAATCTGCTCACAATAATGCTTTTGTGTTACAAACTCCTGATAGAAAAGTTCTTTCAGTATGTAAGATGAGCAGTGACAAGTCCCTTTTATTCATCTCTAGTATGTCTTCTTTTATATCCTCTCTTTCTGTTTTGCTCTTGCTTCATAATGATAATAATAACCACGTATCAAGTCCACCCTAACGCTAACTTGTAGGTCCAACGAGCGGGTGACGGTCCTTCCTAACGCTAGCATGTATGAGATTCTCGACCAGCGCAAGTCCGCCCCAACGTTAACATGTACGTCCGATTAGCGGGACTGACGGACGTATAGTCAATTCGCTATTTATCGGAGGGACCGGAGTATAGTCGCACCTTATTTTTTAAAGAACGAGAGAAGGCGGGTGACGTCATTTCCTTTCCGTTTATTTTCTCATAACATCCCACCATCCATTCGACCATCCATACATTCATTCATCCATCCACCCGTGCATCCACCATCCAGCCATCCGTCCATCAATCCATTCATCCAACCATCCATTCATCCGTCCATCCATCCATCCATCCGTCCATCCATCAATCCATCAATTCATCCATCCAGCCGTCCTTCCATCCGTCCATCCATCCGTCCATCCATCCATCCATCCATCCATCCATCCATCCATCATCCATCCGTCCACCCATTCATCCATCCATCCATCCATCATTCCACTCAATTCTTATTCAATTCCCAAGCAAATTCTCTCTTATTAATTATTTTTAGAGATGAATGAATACACAATATCCACTTTGACCGAGCTATTATATTTATTATTCCTGAGAAAATCTTTAGAAGAGTAGTCAGAAACTCGCCTTTTCCCAGCTCTTCAGATAAACTCTATAGTTATTGGATGGGATGAGAGGGCCGCGTTTTAATTAGCAGGGACTCACACGGTTATGCCCAAGGACATCACAGCCCTACTCACACACAGACCGCGTTCTTCAATAACTCGCTTTGTCATTTTCGCCACCCCCTGGGAAAATTGAGTCTTTCGCAACAACTATCTATAAAAAAAAAAATCAAAAAGAGGAGGGGAAAGAAATAAGAAAGGAAAATAAATTTTAAAAAATACTATCAAGGCAACGAAAATAGAACATCTTTTGACTGAAATTCTGGTATTAATAAGTATTGTCGTAGATTTGCAGTGCTGTCCAACCGCAAGAGAGACGACAAATGCTCACTAGGAAGTGAGGGAATTTACCATCTAGATTTGTCCAATGTAGTGTGACGTGCATAGAAACACTATTTCTCCTTCGTGGTTGTAAATTAGGAGGTGAAAAATGGCACAGACACTGTGAGAATATTTGCCAGGAGTGAAGTAATTTATATCTAGCGTAAGTACTTCTCTAACACTTAGAATTCATCGATCACATAATCATTCATGTATGGTTTGATTTCGGGATTTAATAAAAGTATTCATAAAGAAACTTTTTTTTTTCCTTTTAAAAAATCTTGTTCAGTAGTTACAATAACAAAAATACAGCACGAACAGCACTTAATTGTCAGAAAGTAATTTTGAAGAAGTAGGCATCTAGAATCAGTTCAAAATTTCTTTTTTCTTTCAGTTACAGCTATTCTATAAAATAAAATCTATCAGCAAATAAGGGTGATATTGCTACAAACTCAGTAGACGTCCTCAGATCTGTATTACATCGACTGTTCTGAATGGTTTTGTTTGTTTGTTTGCTTGTTTTTTCTGCTCTTCTTCTCGCCTATTTCAGTATGATTTTCAAAGATTTTGCTTTGCACATAGGCAATATGCATATATTAGAAGAAGGCTATCCGTTTGCTACGATCTGGCCAGGAAAATCAGCAACATAGGCAGGATGGAAAAAAAACAAAACTATCATATTAAAAAAAAAAGAAAAAAGTTAGATAAAACTGAGACATTGTTTGCACGCGGCAGGAGACACTTTTCACTTATTCATTTCGTTGGTTAGTTAATGAGCTAGTTACTTATCTCGTTATTTTTCTGTTCATTATTTATTCATATAGACAGACAGACAGACAGACAGACAGACAGACAGACAGACAGACAGACAGATAGATAGATAGATAGATAGAT
>JBCAUA010830166.1:0-14228 GCA_038406235.1 Peronia verruculata
CCTAAATGCGTTCTGCGCAGTACCAAGTAGGGCTTCACCTGTTGCCTAAATGCGTGGTTCGCAGTTCTTGAGTTAAGTCTGTGTTCCGACTTAAGTCGGTATTCCGACTTTTTTAGTCGTTGCCGACTTTCCTACTTTTGGCCGATCGGCTGCCGACTTTTACTGAATCCACAAGGCAATCGCAGTTTTATAATAATTTGCAGTACAAATTCCGCACGATGACAGTGAAGCTGGAAGTATGAAAGGGTTATCCTCATACCTCGGGTGATAGTTTGACTGTTTGTCTGGTGGCTGTTTGATGATCGGAATTGAAATTCATAGCTGTTGAGTTCATGCAGTCGAGTGGTCACGTGAACATTGTGCATGGAAAATCAGCAACAACAAAATAATGTGCCTGTGATCTTGCAAAGACTAGTGCAAAAGGGCATCTGTTTGCGATCTAGATTCTAGATCTACAAAAAAAGATCTAGATTCTATTTCTAGATTTAGATCTAGTCTAGTTATGCTTCATAATTATGATGACGGCATTTCTGGTGGGATCTTTTCAGTGGAATATCCACGAATCTAGATCTAGTTGTATAATTTTATAGTCTCATCCCACATTTTCCGACTTTTTTGTGAAAAGAGTTTGACATCCCTGTTGTAGTTTCCTTTAGAAAAAAAGTGAGAATGTGACTAAGAATCTGCATTGTTTATGTTGTGTGTTACCTGGTAAAGGCTCCTCCTGAGTTAGGTATAATGCGATTTTGTTAATGCTATCATTCTGCTTGGTTCAGATGTTTCATGCCGTAACAGACATAATACTTTAAACATCAGTATCAATTTTTGTCTTAAATTTTGCTGTATTGTAAAGATTATGCCTTGTACATCACCTGGATAATCAAATGTTTGTTAGCTGTTCGAGGTGCTCATGGAAGAGGATGGGGCATGGGGGACTTAAAGGATAGAACTTTTTTACTCAAAATTATTCTGGGTACAGGATCAAGTCTACTGACAGTACGTAAGGTCATTTTAACTTTTTCACATCACACCTCCCTAGCACTGAGTGGCACCAGTTGCAACCTCTTCTCTTGCGTTGTGCAAGTTTTGAGAACACTGCACTGCAACTCTCCACATCACACCATGCGAGTATTTAGTTTCAGAGTTTTGTATTTTTCCTACATTGTAATATTGATGTGCATTATTTTTTTTTTGAAAGTAACATTACTATAATATCACTTTTCAGCTGGCAAAATATGAAATAAAATGACTCACAAAAAATTTGTTTTTATGTCGATGCTCTGTAAGAAAACGTCACCTCACCCCAAAATGGTATCTGTACAGGGAATTTCTATCCAAAATCAGTACATCAGGTGGGAATTTTGGGTTCGGGCAAGGTGTGATGTGAAAAGGTTGAAGTTTTTTTTTAACCTTTTCTAAAAACAGTGTCACGTATATGTAAGAGACCACAGTAGGTAGAGAGCAATAGAAGTTAAAAAAAAAACAAAAAAAAACAGGTGAGATGGCAGCTACAGTAGGCGACCAAAAAAGGCTCTGAAAACAGCAAGAACAAAAACCACTAAATGACTGTTGTGTGTGCAGGTTCAACTCCAAGGCTGACAGTCAACACCCAGCAGATTGACATTCCCTTGCAGCCCCTGGGCAACCGAGGCAGCCTCATCTCCACAGCTTCCTCAGCCAGCAAAGTCAACACCTTGGCCTCCCTGGCCAATTTGACAAGCCTGATCAATGAGTCAGCTCTCAAAGACAATCTTCCTCACAGAGTGCGGGTAAAAGAATTTTTTAAAAAAATTTTTTCTCCAAATGATTTTTCATGACTTTGACTCAGTCTGTTCATTTTCCCTAAACAGTTTCCTTCACCCTTCATTTTCTTACTTATTCTTCCATACTACTCTTTGGAGTTGGTGATTAAAAAAGTCTTTAGCGATGAATGTCAATGCAGTATCAATTCTGAGGAAGTTAACAAATTTTAAATTGTGCCCGGATTATGCGATTAGGCAAAATGTAAGCTTTCATTTCTTTCACATATCAAAGCCATCTCTCATGCCATTATATATTTCTGCTCTTAGCCCTTTGCCACTCTATTGTCATTCACCAACTTTTATTGGGGTGAAGCATAGCATGTTCCTGAATAGTTTATTACTGTTTTGTTTTTTTTTAATCTTTTTCCATTCAGATCATGGACCCAAGCTTGGTCTATGATGCCATCAATCTGGGCCGGCGTGTGGATGTTCAGTGGCCTAATGAAGAGTGGCGGTCAGCTGGAGGCAAGAGTGGTTGGAAGGAATGGACCCCCAAGAAAGGAATGGAGGGCACTATTGTTCATCGTTGGACCCCAGGTAACTCGGACCCCACACGCAGATCTCATGTTGATCGGACCATTGTTTTAGTCCAGTACAGAGACCACTTTGTCCCCATTGCCGAGTCTGGAGTTTTGGACTTGGGTGCAGAGGTATGAATAGCCCTTTTTTTTTCCTTGTCATTTATTACTGTCCTCTGTCAATCTCTGTTTTCAATTGACTTGTGTAGTCAGATCTAAAATGTATGTAATCATTTGACACTGTTATCTAGTCTTCAAACACATCAATAAAGTAGAAGTGAGGTGAACATAAAAATCATTTGGGAATGAAGGAACTTGTCACTTTGTTTACCCAACTTTCAAATTTATTCATCTGGTATATGTAAATTTCAGGGTTTTTTTTTTTCCAAACGTTAGTTTTTAAATGAAATTTATTTTTTTCATCCTCATAGCAACTGAATATTTTAGTCTTTTATTCATTATCGATTTTTTTTTTTTTTTTTCATTTTTGTTTTTGGTCTTTGGCCTTTGAAAGTTTGGAAGTTTTCAGCTAAAAATATCTTAATCCTAAATGCATACGTAAGAGTACAGAGGTGTTTTACCAAAAGCAAATCTGCTGAGAAAACTCCACCTTATCCAAATGTTACTGTTTTTTTTTTTTTTTTCATTAATGCATATCATAAATGAGAATATTTATCAGTGTTGGGCACACCAGGTTGTATTCTTTCATGTAAAATGAATCATGAACCATCTGCACTCTACATACCATCACTCCATGCATTTCATTGATTGTTAGTGAAATCTTTATACTACTGGAAGGGTTTGGTGTTAAATGTGGGCCCCCCTCTCTCTCTCTCCTTGATCTTTCAGTCTCTATGAAATGAGGACATGCATATGAAAGAAGTTTATGATTATTGATAATCTTCAAACATATCAAATATGTAACGGATTCTGAACAGAGATCTCATGAATTGTTCTAATTTTCCAAGATGAAAAAGTATAATTTTGTCTGGATTATACATTTTCACTGTTCTACCAAACCCACTGAGGCCATTGTTGAAATTTATTAATATTGCATCGGAGATTCAAAGACATATTGAGTCGCCATAAACTGATTTTAATGCACATAAAAGGCATTCTATAGATGTTGAATATTGATAGAGGAGACACTTCATGTCGCGTGTGTAATTTTGATCTGGATATCTGTTAAATACTATTTAAGATATGAAAGAATGTCAGAATAAACAGCCACTAGATCCTGGCATATTGTGTCAGAATCTCTCCAACAGTGGCTATGACATTGTTTAAATTATGGATTAGGATGACCAGTATTTTCTGAGAGACAGTTTAGGCCTTGTGATAAATGAGACAATTTAGGCCTTGTGATAGATGGTAAAGAGTACTTGTCTTTTGCTGTTTTTTTTTTTTTTTAAAATTTCAAATAGAGAGTGTCGCTGTAACTCACAATTTTTAATAACTTTCATTTGAAAGTATCATGTACATTAAAGTAGTGTAGATAGAGCTCCTGTTACGAATGCAAACTAAAAATAGTCATTGATCATACAATAGTCTTTGATGCACAGATTAAACTACAATCTTCACATTTTTTTTTTTTTTTTGTCAAGCAAAGTTTATGATTGTGATACTTGCCATTAATAATTGTTACTTCATGTCTTGGAGACATTCAAATCACACACGTAATTTGTTGTTAAATGCTGTGAGTGGACTTGCACTGCAAGCCAGGCTAATACTAAAATGCCTTGCGATAACTGAATTTTTGTTTGAGTTAATGTATGGTAGTGATAATGTGACAACTTATATGCCAGCTGTCGTATTTATCAGTAATTCATATATTTGTTGATCTGTATTGATCAATGATGAAAGCCCTATTTCTCATTGTTTATGTAGAAAAAAACTCCATTGATAATGTACCGTTGTCTCTGCTTTGATTTCATGATGATCCATTGTTGGATTTTTAACTGTATATATATCTCACTTCACTGGATAAAAGTTGCATAATATCATGCTACAAATTCCTCATAGAAAAGCTTAAAGGATTGGGGATCTTACTGGATTCATATTTCTGTCCTCTTGTTAAGATTTCCCCTTGACATAGTTGTGACTCAGGGTTGATTTGATCTATGCCACATGATGAGGTGATGATTTGTTACTGTACTCTATTTATGAAATATGTTGGTTGATGTTTACATGTGAGACTATTTAATTATATATCTATTCAGCGTGTTGAGTTTCCTATCAATATCTTGTTTCTGTGCCACTCCCTTCCATTCAGAACCTAAGATAACATTCTGTTTGCAAAGGATGTGAGTTTGTCCCCTCTTGATCATGTAATGTCAACAAATAAAGTTTATCCTTATCAGTTTATCACTTGTGATGTCTGTTCAGTTGTAAAGAAGATACTTAGTGGTGATTTGGCTTACAGGACAAATAATGTTCGTGTCCTTATAAGATGAATGTCCAGAAGACTTTACCTGTACTGTGGTATCGGTATCATCGTGACACAGCATACGAGTTTGCTCAGAGTTGGCACCAACTAAAGATGGATTCACCCAATTCTTTATTGTCTGTCAAAATCCATTTTAGAATTTGACTAATTTATTTACTATTTGCTAGATGGCCTATTACATCCTGCAACTATTTAGCAAAAGAAAAAAAAAAAATCTGCTCTGCTGAAATTCTCATTAAATTCAAGCATTGCAATTAATTAACAGTATTTTTGCTTTCAGCTTTAACTTGCTGCAGTTATTCAGAGTGCTTTTTTAATTCTTTAATGCTGTAATTGAAGCTGTAGTTCATGAAATATTTACTGCTGTTTTAGAAGTTTGAGTTCTTAAGATTCAAACCTATAGAAAGGTAGAAACTGATTGGGAAAAACTAAAGTTGGTTTTGCATGGAGGCAGTTTACTTACTTATTGAATGATCGCTAAAAAAAAATAAAAAATTATTAATGTTTCTTTTTGTTGTATTTATGTGTTTTCTTTTATTTGCAAATTTACAGGAAAAGAACTTTGATGTGGTTACAAGATTGTAATTATCAGGACTACCTTACCAAACAGGAAACACTCTCCAATATGAGGAGAAGAATGAGGTAGAAATGGCTCTTGTGCCATTGCCCGTCACACCTGATGGTACTTGAGGGTGGGGCTAGTACTTAAATCTATTCCTCATTACATGTAACGTCTCAGAGTCAGACTCTGGCCTTGCAGCTCCCGTGATTCTACTCTCATATTATGTATGTAATGTGGCAGTGACTGGATCTCTTAAGTGCGCTGACTTAGCTGTTTTAGTAAAAACAACATATGTGCATTAATTTTATATAGTTCGATTGTATTTTTTTAAATTGGGATCTTGCTTTCACGTCCAAAGTTAATTCTTCCCTGCTGTTTCTTCCATACAAAATATCCCATGATCACAGCCAAAAGGATATGTCTGTTATTCTATCTTTGCCCTTTTTTTTTTTTTTAAAAATTATATAAACTGCTACATGCAAAAGCATTGGAGTTGAATATTTATATTGAACTTGGAACATGATCAAAAAGATGATTTAAGACCATCACAATCAAGTTATAGATTTCTGTGTTATTTGTTTTTCTTGAATTGTTTTGCTACTTGCCGGTCTGACAGTTCTGTTATATTTTTATAAAAAGATGATTTAAGTATAAATTATAATAAATATGCACTGTTTTCTTTTGATCATTTTGCAAAAAAAAACAAAAAACTTTGTCTAATGCATTTTTGTCTCTCAGTATAGCATTCTTAGTACAGCTTCTCTGTAGTTGGTTTTGTTCTCAATTTTGGAGGTATGACTTATGTCAAGACAAAACTTTTTGCTGTTGCATTCATCCTAGTGGAATACAATTTGGTTCCCAGTTAATTCTTCTCACCATCACGTCGCGCCAGAAGGACTGTATTTTGTCCTATGCACAACGTAAATTAAACTAGTGTACTTAGGACAACTTCATTCAGGGGTAACGGCAAGTAATGCTCTTCGCATGATAACAATAAATTCCACAAACTTATGCACTGATCCTGCTAGTCAAATCAAAAGAATGAGCCACTGCTGGTGTCCCCAGGGCATCAGTTAAAATGATAATGTAAAACAAATTAACAAAGTCAGTGAGAATACATGTATGTTTTGGGGAAATTAACTGTTCATAAGTGCCTAGATATGTTATACCTTATCAGTTATAGAATGGGAAATTGGTTTGACTTAGTTCAGTAGCTTCCCTTTGCCAAACACAAGAGGTGCTGAACAAACAGTGTAGAAAAGAAAAAAAATTTTTAACAAATTTTGCACTTTTTGCTGCAACTTTCATGATGAAAAATTCCAAAAATTTCATGATGCAAGGAAAATGTCTTCAGCATTGAATCAATTTATCTTTTTATTATGCCTGTGTGTGATCAATCTTCAAAATGGCATAAAATAAAATTACCATTTTTGTCTCCCCTTTACATTGTCTGTTCTACATCTCTTGTGTCTGGCAAAGAGAAGCTACTGAACTAAGTCAAAACAATTTCCCATTCTATAACTGATAAGGTATAACATATCTAGGCTATCCCAAAGATCTTTCCTGCATTTAAGAGACAGTTTTTTTGTGGCATGCACGCTGCCCTTGTAGGTCTTAATGTAACCACAGGAATTGAACTTATCCCAAAGGTATTTGTGGTACTTAAGATGATCTTCTTGCTGTATCTTCATGTATGTTCCTTAAATTTGTAAATCGCTCACTGTGAGACTTATCAGAAAATTAGCACAGCTGCTGTGTGCACTTGAAGGCTTTGGTGTATAAGTGCTTGTAGAAGAGGTGCCAGTGCCAAACTGTTTTCTTTTACTTGTGGCTTCTTTTGTTATTGTTATGCCTTTTTTTTTTTTTTGAACATTTTGTTGTAGGCTTATTTTACTGTTGGTCTATTTCTAACATGTACTAGAGTGTAAGATTTAACGAATTTGGAAATGTTTCTTCATACTGAAGGAGAGTGTCATGTATTCACATTTTTACCTTATGTAAAATGTAGCCACTTGATCTGATCACCTCAGATGAAGTGTCTCTCAGAACGACCCAGGGCTTTGAATAAAGTACCTATGAGATGTGACACAGTGAAATCAGGTTCTGGTCAAATTTTAAGGATATGGAGTTTACCGTTGTGAAGATTCACTTTCTGTGTGTGAAAAAACTTTTGTTCTACCTGAAGTAGAAATCAAAATATTGGCAATTAAAAGAGGATGTGGGTGATCTGTTGTTGCAGCTGAATTTAGTGTGAAAATGGCTAATCTCTTTTGTTAATCCTTATTAAGCCATAACAGAAAGTTACAATTTTTGGGCTTTAACTCGTCTGTTTCAGCAAATTATTTTAACCCTGAAATGCAGTATTTAGATTGATGTACATTAGTTCTGTGGAAAAAATAACATTTCGTTAAAAATGCATTCACTTTTGAAAAACACACGATTTTTCCCGCCACCACAGTTTGGCAAGTGCCCAGTTCCATCGTGTCATGTCTCAGATAGTTGTATCAGTAACAAGATGAAGTCTGAACTTCTAAATATCATTGCAGCACAAGATTTACAGTTGACTCTTTTGTCCTAAATGCAGCCAGTAATATAAAGTTTGTGATTAACAAAAGAATTAACATAATAGAAAAGGAAAGAAAATACAACAGAAAAAAAGTCACTATTTATTGTTTCCATGAGATCTTGATGGGTTTACTCCCTTCAAGGCTTTTGGTGATTTGTCCATTGTTTTCAAATTTGTATGCACATCTATATCTTGCTCTGCTTTGCTTCATGATCATTTATACTTTGCACTTAAAACTTCACATATCATAGTGTACAGTGTTTGCAGTTGGGGGATATTGTGCTTTGGTGAAGAACTGTTTTTCACTGGGGTTTCAAAATGGAAACTTCATATGTGTAATTTTATTAGCCTTGTAATTTTATTTGCCTTGCTTTCTCTTGACATTCATATCTGTATCAAAAAACAAACAGAATGCGGATTTATTTATAACACTGCGTTGTTCCATATGAGAGTGGCTTTTTTTTTCTTTTAGTGATCATCGTAATCGTGATATTTTCACATATTGAAGCCATTGACAGAATTTACAGACTGAAGTAGTAGATGCCTTGAATCTTTCACTCATTGCCAGCACAGTTTGCTGGACAGATGTCTGTGAATTTTGTGCTCAGTCGCTGATAAATTTTGGAATGGACCTTAAAGTCAGGAAGCAAATCTAGTTTTACCAGTGTTATCTACCAACTAAGATCCCATGCTAAACTGCTGTGCTTTCTTGTCCTCATTGGCAGAGCTAACAATAACAACAGAAATTGTTATAAATTTTTTTTTTTTTTAATAACCATTACTAGTCTTGTGCAATAGCTGCATCAGATAAAAGATTAAGAAATCACAGTAGGAAAAGATGATCTGCGGCCAGTGTTATCCCTGTCTCAACTGTCGGTGAAGACCATTGTTTGTGTTAAGATCTAGACATACATAATGCTACATGTATGTTCACCTAGATCAAGATGTAACTCGGATGCTACTGTGCAGCTGGATCACTGAACTATAATACAATTAATTGTGTGAATATGAGTCTACTGAACCGGTTCTTTCACAGATTATTTTGATGTTAATCCATGTTTTGTTGTTTTTTCGCTAACTGCTTGAGTATGATGTTTGAGGATGAATTGATCATGTCTCTTTCAGAATCACAACCTCGTGTGACTGTACAAACATTGAGATAGGTTGATTGTATTTTTGCTTTTACTTTCTTAGCACCAAAATTGCAAACAGTATTTGTGGATTCCCCCAAGTCCCCATTTTTTTTTTTTTTTGTTTGTCTGCTCTTCCTTTTTTTTTTTATGTGTATGTGTGTGCGTGTTTTTAATGAATTATTTTTGTTTTTTGATTGACAATGAAGTAGAAAGTATAAATCTATAGTCCTGTGCAAGTCTTCTATATCCTTGTTTTTTTATTGAGGAAAACTAATTTGGATGCAACTAAATTCTAAAACACACTAACCCTGTTTGTACATAGAAAGTAGTTTGTACACCCACGAAAACTTTATATGTACAGCACATATTTTTCTTCACATTCTAGGTAACAAAAACCAAAAATGACTAAAAATGTTATTTAAAATTAGCCATATTATAAAAAGTAATGCTTAGGAACTGTGAATTCTATTCTGGTCCCAGAAAAAAATTTTCCAAACCATAATGTTGATCAGAATTCATGGCTGAAATCTAATTAACTCGCATTGATTTTTTTCATTGTGAAATATTTGCTCTTTTGAGCTTTTTCTTTTTTTAGTTGTTGTTTTTTGTTCTGGTCATTCTGGTATGGTTCACTGTTATGTACTTTTATAGGATTAGTTTGCTGAATTTATAATATATAAATATGTATTGATGACAATGGTTTACTATGATTTATGATAATTTATTATGAGAATTTAGTAGATTAGATGATAGATGTGATCCGAATAAAATTGTCACCGCATGATTTTGTAAGACTAGTTAAAATATTTAATAGAAAATGAAATAGTTTTTATTAGTTCTTCTTCAGATGAAATTTAAATTTTTTTTTTTTTAAAAAAGTTTTGGTAGGACATCTCTTCACCTGGCAAATAGCCACTTAAATGAATTATGAACGATAGGTGGCTGGGTCTCTCAGCAAAACTTCCCAAGTGTTATTACTTGTCATGCAGCTCTTCTCACATGATGTCCTGTCCCCCCCCCCCCTTTTCTCTAAATTATCCCTTTTTTTTCTTCTAGGTCATGTTGTAGGAGTAGCATTAGGCATAATATGTGTCTAAAGGACTAAGTCAACTTTGTTTTGATTCTATCATGTTTTGATTCTATCATGTCACTGAAGAGCCATTTGATGGGTTCCTCCTCAAATATTGATCTTGTAAAATGATTACGATGTCATATTTTTAATGAGTCATTGTGAAAAAAAAATGTATAATATTAAATTACATTCCCATGTGTTTCTGAAGTATTTGTGTTATCGACTTTCTTTCAGATCGAATGAATTGTTGGCTGAGTAATGGATGTGATCACACAGTTATTATTATTATTATTATTATTTTTTTTTTAGAAAGTAATGTCATGCACATTGTTAAGGATCATACATAATTTATGAATATCTTGAACCCAGGGCAAATGAATCAGAAGTCACGCCGGACGATTTCAAATATGGCCTTTTTTAACTTTTTTTTCTCACTGAGATACCAAAATTTAAAAAACTTTTTTCCACAAAATGAACATTCAACCTTTTCTAACCTAAAAAAAAAAAATTGGTGTCTGTCCGAAAATGGTTAAAAACAGTCATAACTCATAATAGCCTGGCATGACTGCCGACTCATTCTGCTTTGGGCACATGACATAGGTCTTGCAGCCAGTCATAATGAGATGCATGTCGATTTTTAACCATACGGGTTTTGGTAGCAAGTGAAAGCTTATTTCGTGCCCTTTCAGATGGTGGGAAAAGTTCTGAGCTAGCTTTATTCAAGCCAGAGTTATTGCCCCTGGCAATGACTGAAATTCTTAGAAAATCCACTTTAAATTAACGGTTGAACATATAAATCTACATACCTACCTCCCAAAGCTCCAATTTCAATGAAGTAATATTCATGAATCGATGGTAATTTGGTACTATCTTTTTCCGAAATGGATACACTTTCGATTTCTGCAATTAAACCCCCCTAATCACATTCAAAGCCCCATTTCTCCGTCCTCGGCCAGCAACTTACGTCTCATTTCGACTGGTCGCCAGACATATGAAGACTTTGTTGCCATGCAGTTGAATTCTGAGAAAAATACCAAGGAAAACAAAGCACAACACAAAGAAATTAAAATGCGAAATTAAAACTAAGGATTTTTACCAAAGTTGAGAATTATTTAATCTACAAGTTGCAACAGGCAATTTTTTATAGGAAAAAAAAAAAATAATAATAATAATAAACAAAACCCTCCATGATATTCAGCCACAGAATGATGGCCAAGATAGATCGATCAAAATGACTGCTTCTTTATGACAGTTCAAGAATTAAGATTGAGAATTAAGGCTCCACTGAAAGGTCAACTGTTTGCTAACATTCTTCCTTGAAACAAATGAGAAATTATAAGCTAACAAGCTTTCTAGGCTGTTGCTTACGACTAGGGTTTTATTAGAGCGAGTCGCTCTTATTTTCTCGTTTTCCTGAGATGGGTCCAGGATGTCAGATTTACTCCAGGTAATGACTCCATATGGTATTCAAGTTTCTGTTTTCCTAGCTGTAGAATTCCAATAAAATTGTTGGATCACTTTTTCACTTTTTTTACTTTCCTCACATATTTAAGTAACTACTTTTACACAGTAAGTTTTCAAATCAAATTCCATGATGTTACTGGTGTCTTTTCTCCATTCCCTAAGTTAAAAACTTCCTGGATATTTTGTCTCTAGAGTGAAAGTCACAATCTGGGTAAGCATCTTTGAATGGCCATCATTCTTTGACAGAGATTTTTTAAGACAGACACATTTTTTCTCATTTTACTACAAAAATCCACTAGGACATGTGCACCACAATACAAAATCAAATTGGACAGATATGCACAAATGCCATGATCAGGTGTACTCCTGCCACAGTGTACAAGCTCGCATATTTCAAACTGCTGGCACAGGCAGCCACCAAATAACCAGCTCACACATCATTCAAAAACAAAAAACTAACTAGTGTCATTTATCTGGTATTCTGTTACTCATAATAACATGGAAATACGTGTATAGAGTAAACGCAAATAACATGACAAACAGAACAAACATTTAGGTATACATTATATAAAATAAAAATCCTGAAAACTCCAACACACACATCATACAGCATGATGTAATACCTGAAACAAAAAAAATTATGTGATTAAATACAAGTTGTCATGAAGAAATATTTAAAAAAAAATATTCAAAACATATTCTCAGATACAAAAATGCACACGACCTCAGTCTTACAAATCCATTTCTACCATCACAAAATGACAAGCTATTGAAGGCGCATCTTTATGTTTTTCTTGCCCCATACTCCTCGGATAGGTACCAGCACAGATCATAACAGACTGGTGGGCAGTATAAGGTATAATAATATATGTATATATGTAGATTATATATATCACAATTGTTTTTTTTTTTCTTTCTTGTATCTGAAGTGATCAACAAAATGAAAAATGTGTCTAGAGGGAAATGAGAAATGTGTTCTTCATACATTACATATCTCCATCATACAGCCTCCAGTATTTCTCAGCCACAAATATGGCACAAATATTTCTGTCCCATCCTCTATAACTTTTGGTGTCCTGCCTAATAATTAAGAAATCATAGATTACTTTTTGCGCATGGTGTCAGATTGTGTTATCTGAGATGGAGAGAGGGAAAGCTACAGATAAAATAAAATCAAACAGTCCCTCTAAGATGTAGGTTCCATCTTTATGTTTTGTTTTTTTTCCCCAATCTATATTACTGGCAACATTAAGAGGATTTGCATCACAATATTCTAGTGGTTGCAAAAAGATTGATGTTTCCCTTTTACACAGAAGTTGTAAAAATCCAAGTCAAAAATTTCATTGAATATATTTTGTGTAAAAGAGTAAAAAAAAAAAAAAAATACATAGCAAAAATCTGAAAACACACCAGCATTCCATTGTATTTTCTTTTATTCATCAAAATATCTTCCAACAGCAGCCTCTAACAAATACATATAGATCTTGTCAAAATGCAAATCAGTAATATATGGATTAAACTGTTTTGAAACCATACGAAATTATACCTTACTTTCAGCATAGTAGACAGACAGCCTTGAAAACTTTTGAAACTAACAAGATATAAAGGTTCAAATTCTGACACGGTATATTTTTAGACAACATACAGTACTGGTTTACAGAGAATCCTTACAAGTAAAACTAACTTGTTAGACAAAAGCTTGCAGTTGATGCAAACTCTACACAAAAAAAAAAAATAAAAAATTATCAAATCACCTGTTCTGCTTTTTTTTTTTTTTTTTTAGACAAAGTGCCATTTTTCAAATGATAACAGCCTAGATAATGCAACACAGGACGACATACAACTAACTTTGAAACTGTGGGATAAATAATGGCAATGGAAATATAGATGAGACATATTATACAATGTGCGATGATGAAAGTATTGAAAGTATGGCTCTGTTAATACCTACAAGTTTACAACGATTTCTTTATCATAAATATAGACATCTCAGTATATAACAAAACATTAAAAAATAAATATTTATGGTGGAAAAAGAAAAAAAAAAAAAAAAAGAAGTAAAAGTAGAACAAAAGCCTGCTGACAGTACAAAGAGGACAATACAGTAAGGGAATAGTAAGAGTGATGAAGACAATACCATATTACCGACTTTTAACATAAAGTCCCACATTATGACTGGCATTTAAAGACCGTGCTTCTAGGTTTTTCAAGAACAGGAAATGCTTGTAAGAAAAAAGTGAAAAACTATGTATAGTCTGCTGTCAAATTGTCATTCCGCCTGTCAGTTTGTCTGTTGAGGCTGAATGTGTAATAAGGGCCAAAATGTGTAAATTTCTTGGGATCTCATCGACGAATGTCAGTGTCAGATTTGCTGCAGAAAGTGAAGATTAGACCAATACACAATGACTGCCTTATGCAAAAACATAATAACATACTCTTATTTGCAAAACATGCACATCATAGCTGTTTAAATTCTGCTTTAATGCAAATTTAAGTTACTGTCATTATGATGTATGCTTGTCAAATTTCATAATGGGGAAAACAGATTTCCAACAAGACAAATACATACAGTGCTGCACGCATTCGTCAACTTGTTGGTGCAACAGAAATAGTTCGAGGGATCCGTGTTTCGAGGAACACGTGAACGTACTAGAGGATAGGGGAA
>JBCAUA010830176.1:0-14228 GCA_038406235.1 Peronia verruculata
CCTGTTCTTTTCACGAGAAGAAGCCAAACCACAGAATCACTGCTCCCCCCCCCCCCCCCCCCCCCCTTTTGATTTCTATTCCTCTGTCCTTTCTGTATTGCCGGGATTTGGTTCTAACTGTGGACTTTCTCAGACTCTTTTCTGTAGGTCTGTTTACACGGTTCGGTTAGTTAAAAGAGAAATAGAAATATTTCAATTTTCAAGTCAGGTTTTGCTTCCCATCTCACGGTAGGAAAAAAAATCGTTGACTATTGAAAGGTCTCGTACTTAGATACAACTTTAACTATCATGTACCATTTTTGATAAAGCTGGGTCCGATAAACCCTGATTTTTGTCGACAAGGTGAAAAGTATCACAGATGAAACCAGCACGACAGGTGGAGCACGGTGGTCAGTTCGTATAAATACGTGATGCGCATTAGCAAGAGGGTTTCATGGCTGAGATAGGCCCCTAGGCCCTTGGTGGGGCTGAAGAAAAGGCATAATAAAACTTGAACCTTGAACAAGAGAGTTTCATCTGTTGTTTCATCCTTCAATGTGATGTGCAGGAGGATTAAGGTTAAGGTTATCATTTCGGATGACTTGGTAACTCGTTTCACGTTTGTTCGGTCTCTTTTCTCTGATTTGATTTGATTCAGTCAGCTTTGTAATATATATATTTTTTTTTTTTTAAAGTGAAACGGTATATCCCAACTATTCTATTGAAATACAAAATTCAAGAAGGGAGGAGTGAAGAACAATTTAAAAATTCATGGACTCACATTTTTAAAACTAACTTTTTCAGTTTACCAAAAGGAATCTTTAAAGGAGAATTGTCGAGAAATGAAAATAATCATCTACAAAGGAACGGACCGAGAAAAAATAAATTTTAATGTCTTCATCACTCCCAATAAAGCAGTTGGTCTGATATCAAATTTAAACACACCACTTCAATTCTTGACAAAAATTACACATACATGTATATAATAATGTGCCATATTTTGAGAACGAAGCTTGAGTTCTTGTGGAGCAAAAACGGTAACATTTTGGATTCAATAATTTTTCGAGTTTGAACCCCTTAAGGGAATTTAGATTGCTTATGAACCAGGAACATTGAAAACTTCAATAAATTTTACTCGCTGCTGCACTTTGCCGTGTGGACTGCAACCATGCTGATGTTTTGCAGTCACAAAGGAAGCTTTCTAATGGTTCCAAATAGTAAATATTATTTTCAGATAACTTAGCCAAAGACAATTTGAAAATATTAGACCCCAATCCCTTCAAGGAAAAAAAAAATAAATTGTAAACAAAAGCCAAACACTGAACAATTTATGGTGGCAATAAAAGAGCAGTGCTATCTCTTGGCGATATTGCTTGCAATAAACTACTGGATCTTCTCTAGGCCAGACACTTGTCAACGAAGTAGCCAAAGTAAACAATGGCACAAAATGTTTTGCGTCTTTTCAATTAATCATTCATAAAAAGTGTTTCCACATCCTTCAGTTAATCATTCATAGAGTCTTTCCATATCCTTCAAATAATCATTCATAGAAAGTCTTTCCATATCCTTCAAATAATCATTCATAGAAAGTCTTTCCATATCCTCCAAATAATCATTCATAGAGAGTCTTTCCATATCCTTCAATTAATCATTCATAGAGAGTCTTTCCACATCCTTCAATTAATCATTCATAGAGAGTCTTTCCATAACCTTCAATTAATCATTCATAGAGAGTCTTTCCATATCCTTCAATTAATCATTCATAGAAAGTCTTTCCATATCCTTCAATTAATCAGTCATAGAAAGTCTTTCCATATCCTTCAAATAATCAGTCATAGAAAGTCTTTCCACATCCTTCAGTTTATCAGTCATAGAAAGTCTTTCCATGTCTTATCTGACATTGTTGTTGCTACTGTATAGCATGCAGTCAATGTTAGACACCGTTGGTTTTCTCAGTGTATGGTACATCAACGCCACTGCCTGCCTTATAAAATAAAATAAGACAAGGTGAGAAATGACGAAGTAAAATTCACTTGTCCTCAAAAGAACATTCCATTCAAAATCTTTGAGAACAATTTACATTCGTATTTACATGTCACACTTACGGGCAGACAAATCTATTACGAATAGCATAAGAACAAGTCAAGGATTGCCTGATAAGGGTACCGCTGATGGCAGAAATAAATGATAAGAAGAGATTACGCCAGTTTCTCAAGGTTCTTGTTTCAGGTTTTGAGATTTAGTAGGAAGTGAGCAAATTAGGCATTCAACATATTACAGTAGACAATGCGTCTATTCTTGTTAGTTTAAATTTGCTTGATAAATTCTGAAAACCCTTTCGTTATTTCATAATATTCCAGAAGAAGAAAAAACAGAGATCGGGACCAGCCCTGTCTGAACACCTACTCGTTATCTTGCAGACATAATCATATTATTTGGGGTAGATACACTGCTAATTTACGTAAAACACTCGTTAAATCCTCAAAGTACACAATTCTTTGAGTTTCAGCACTGATCAAGTGCGATGATTAAAAACAACAACAACAAACTAAATAGAGCAGCATGCACACGACTCTTTACTCTTTTTAGGGGACCAATTTTCTCAAACTCTCAAGCTCACGAATATTATAGAAGCAAAGACCAGCAGTGATGTAGTTTATAGAAAAGTTATTTCGGGTATGTTTGAAAGAAACCCTAGATCGTGTTGGTCCTGCCGAACATTATAAAAGCAATTTCGTACAAGAAGAATGTTCTCCAGCATAGATACTTTCTGTAGATCCAGTGCAGGCGTGCTTGTTTATCTTTGCGTCTCCCATTTTGAGTGTCAGACAAAATAAAACTTCTGCGTTCCATGACGTGACAGTGGATCTGTGGAACGGCAGTCGTTTTAGGGTGGTGGGACAGAATATCAAAGTACTACAATAGAATTCCGCAAGATTTTGGGACAAACTCAATGGTGGGGTTTCCTGTCTGAAGTAAGTTTCCAACCTGGAAATGAGGCAAACATGGGGCATTCGTAGTCTCTCGGCTGGACAAAGTAAGAAAAAGATATCAAATACTTTTAACATTAGAATTTGGCATAAATAATTTGACACATCAAGCTGGGAAGGAATGGGCTAATGCATGCTTACGCTGTTAGCTGGTACTGTCACTTTCGCGTTTAGGGTGTCAGTCTTACACTCCAAAATAATATCTGGGTCCAACTCGATGCCCAGACTCTCAGTACTTCGACACAAGTCAGAAAGGTCCTGTTTCTTAAAATTATTCATATCTCGCTCATAAATAATCTTGTAGCTTTCAAATACAAGTCCATGGTCACGATGGAGTTTTCATCACAAATTTCCTACCAGCCGTAACAGAGTCACACCAAAAAGTGTGGCAAGCTTTCGCGGTTCGATGGAATTTTCCCAAATTTTGCGGGACTCTTCTGGCACTAGTTGAGATGACGTCACAAAGTTTATTTCATCCACTTTGCATACAATGTTCTCCATTTTTCACCGTGGTGAAACTACCTTGTATTTTTCGGTATACTGACTTGCTGTAAATACTCAACATGCGGTGCGGGGCAATTTAAACAATATGCAATAGCAGCGAAATCTTGCTATTTTAAATGTGTGATGTCACAATAGTCCACTGTTCTTAGATATTATGAACACATCTGACCCATGACCCTGGAATACGTGTCTGTGATACAGTTCTGGTTTGCAAGAATGTGGTGAAATTGCTGCAACCTTCGGTGCCTCAGAAAGTCGAGATGATGAAGTGATTTCTCCTAATAGCATTCCTTTCTACACGTCAAAGAAGTCAAGAATCAGTGGTAGCAGGCAGAGATGAGTGAGGGCAGGTCAAGATTTCAAAGCAAATCAAGCCATTTTTAGAAACCAAAATAAAACGCTTGGTTAAGTAATTTTATCGATCTTCCGCCATTGCAGCTAATTTAGAAAGGTCTAACGTAGCTGAACATTTGCGGAACATATCGCACTGGCCATTGGTACACTAAAATTACAGTACAAAGTGTGCTTGAACCCATAATGCTGGCAGCGGGAGGTTTCATTGTCTGGACACATTGTCTGGTAGGTAAATTATAGTCACCTTTGTATACAAATCTCTACCTTCGTTAAGGGAGATAGAAGGAAAAAAATAATTTTTGACCAGTCAGGAAAAGGATTGTTGGTACCATGATGCTGACGCTAATACTGATGAAAATGTCGTTGCTGCTGATTATGATGATGATGCCCTGACGAAACGTGTCATCCACAAATTTTCATTTCTCTGTTCTTGACTTAGCCAGGAGAAAAAAAACAAACCAAATATTTTGTGTTTGAAAAGGGGCCAATTTTATCAGCAAAGAAAACGAAAGATAATACACACAAATATACATCAGTAGATTCTCTGGTGTAGCCCTTCTTCAGTTTTGAAAATGCCCAATATCTAGTTCAGAGAGAGGAGAGCAGAAAAAAAAAAAAGAAAGGAGAAACTATCGAAAGAAAGAGGAAACCTGAGAAAAAAAAAGGTAGAAGGAAAAAATAAGAAAAAAAAAAGAACGAATAAGTAGCAAAACAAGAAAGAGAAAAAAAGAAGAAAAAGAAATATAAAGGAAGAGACAGACAGAAAGACAAAAAAAAAAAAAAAATTCCCATCTGTTCTCTGCAAGTTCTTGACATATATTTCAATATTTTATATCGACTCTATTTCACATGATAAAAACTTTTTTTCTTTTTTATATGAACTGAATTTAAAATTAATTTTCTCTTACATACATGAGTAATCCACAGAGTCTCACTTTCTATCATGTCCGGGTAGGAGAATAAATCTCAATCGCGATTCTCCACATGTTTTGAGGGAGAGGGTGAGAGGGAAGGTCTAATTACTTTTCTTTCTCTCTCTCTCTCTATCTCACACACACACACACACACACACACACACACATACACACACGAAGATTGCGGTAGGAAATTGGTTTCAACACATTGGTGCCAGTACAAGTGGAGAACTGATGAACGAAGTGATAGTAAAGGAAGACAGTATATCAATTATTTATGACCAGTGCAGAAGAAGACGACCCCCAAAAAATGCGAACTTTCGGGGGAACTGCACGGTGTCTAAGGTTACGCGCGCAGTTCCCGTGGCAAACTGATGTATCTCAGCATTGAATTTTTAGTTTTTACTGGTCTTTCTCACTCTACAGATGTCACAAAACCCAGTTTTTCCTTGTGTTCACTGAATATGATATATATATAGATGCAATGTAAACTTTTTTTTTTCTTTACCTATCAGTCTTTCTCTACCTTCCTGTTCCTTTTTCTATTTTTGTCACTATTTAATTTAAATGCAGCTGGCCCAATGTGTGTTCGCTAAGCAGAGACATGGAAACAAAGGAAGCATCTCTTTTTTTTTTTTTTGTACCCCCCTCCACCACCACCCCCTCTCTCTCTCTCTCCCTCTCTCTTTCTCTTTCTCTCTCTCTCTCTCTCTCTCTGTTCCTTCCTGACATAAAACTGGGGCAATCACCATAATCGTTACACATAGACATCTAATGAAAGCCTTCTATTTTCTTGATCTCCCTGACTTTCTCTCTCTCTCTCTCTCTCTCTCTTTCTTTTCTCCCGCTTATTTAACTCTCTCTCTTTCTCTCTCTCTCTCTCTCTCTCTCTCTCTCTTTAAGTAAATACTGAGTTTACTCTTGTCATTTGAAAGTGCATCTTTTGTCTGTCAGAGTTCTCTGACAGAATCAGTTTAAGTAGACCCTTAGCCGATTCAAATCAATTTTCTATAAACATATTGAACGTACCCACAACTGCAGCTGTGTATTTGCTAGAACTGGCACTATTATGTGATAAACTTTGTCTAACAATTACCCATAAACAAGGGACTCTTCCTGAAATTCCATGTGATCAGAGGATTGAACTTACAGGAGCTGAAATAAGAGTGCAGTTAATGGTGCAAATTGTGCGATGTTTTGTTGTTGTTGTTGCTGTTATTTCTGCTGTTTGTTTGTTTGTTTGTTCGTTTGTTTTTTGCCAATTAAAATGCAAGGAAAGTTACTACATTTTTTTATTGCAGTGTTTATTGTACTTGTTACAGGAGTTATTGTGGTTTCAATCATAGATTACACAGTAAAGCCACCTAATGTATTTTAATTTGTCACAATATGATTAATTTGTTTTTTCTCAAGTGCAATACTCCATACTCTGTATGAGGTATCGTTATGCCTATTTATTATATAACAGTGATAGATTCCACCAAATGTGGTTGGCATTTCTAATATGTAAGGCATTAAAATGTAGACGGAAATGATTATAGTCATAGTTTTAATTTACAAGACCAAAAATAATTGTTGAGAAATAAGCAGCTACTGAGACATTGTCACTTTTAGTGATTTTTTAAAATGTATTTATAAATAGAAAGATAGACTATAAATAAAGCAATAAATGAAGAGAGACATAGAGAAATCTTTTTTTCTAGCTATATCTATGCACGTGTGTGCCTGGTTGGGAATGTGTGTGTGCATGTGTACGTATGTCTGTGAGGTTTTGTATTTCTCACAACTAAACAAATATTAGCTAATATGACATGTCCAGGCGAATTAAATTCCTTCAAAACAATCTATTCATTAGTAGGTATCATTAAACAAACAATCCCAGTTCTAAAAATAAATTTAAAGCATCTTATTGTTTTAACTTTTATGAAGAGTTGAAAAAGTGAGTTTAAAAAAAAAAAAAACTTTCAACAGGCTACAGTACTGACAGTCTCAATATGTTAGTATACTTGTGAATGGCTAAAGCATTCCTCTGATAGTGAGTACATAAAGTTAATACGTCTGGTAGTACTCATTGTGTCTATTTCTAGTGCGAGGAAAGTTGGCGCCATGCTGACTAGTGAGGTAGTGACCTACGGATCCAGTTCATGACAAAGAATCAATGGTTATAGCAGTTCGGCTCCTCTGCCTTTATTACAGTTCGCTCTCCTCTTTGCCCCCTTTCCCCGACATCACAATCTGTAATGGTCTCGCATCCATCTCCTTTCCATTCCTTTCCTTATTATTATTATTATTATTATTATTCAATTAGCTAAGTTAATTCTTTGTGCCAAGTACAACAAGTATGACATAAGCATTGTAGAGAAGGAAAAAACGTTTTAGCTACTTTTGTTTGAAATAAGTCATACCACAACAAAAAAATATGGGGAGAAAATATCACAATGAGAAAAGAAATGTTTTCTTCATTAGGTAAAATTTTCATAATATTCTATTGCTCAAACGACTAGATATTATCATCATCATCACCTTTTTTTTTTTTTCTACTTTCCTACTCCCCCCCCCCCCCTTTTTCTACTTTTCCTTTATAATCATTTTTGTTGTAGTTGCATAAAATATTTAATTCATCAAGAAATTCGGTACTGTCTTTCTCTGATGGTCCTGGAAATGATTAGAAAAATAGTGGCAATTAATTCGGTTCTGAATTCATGAGAGAGTTTTTCTTCTATATCCTCAGATAACAAAAAGACGAACCTCAAATTAATTTAATAACTAATTTCAATAATAGCTTTCAACTTTGCACATTTGATTGATATAATTAAGATGAAGCAAATGGTTGTATAAGCCATTTGCTAATAACATGAACTTTTTTTCCTCCCTTTACCTTCTTTTCAAGTGAGTCTCCGATGGACTTTCATGGTATAACTGGTGAGACAAAATAAAAGACAAACCATTCGTCATGCGTCGCAAAAATTATCTGCACTTTATGTGGACATACAATATGTGGACATAAAATATGTTTCTTACATTTCTTTTTCTATTTCTTTTTATTTGTTTTGTTTATTGATTATTGCACTGTCTTCTTTCTTTATCATATCTCTTTATTTTTCTGCCTTTCTATTACTTTTATGTGGACATGTTTTTCTTTATCCTGTTTCTCTTTATTTTTTAAATTCCATTCACCGATTTTTTCTCCTTGTTCTTTCTCTCTCTTTTTTTTTTCTTCTTTCCTTCATTCTTTAGCATTTCTCTCTCTTTTTTTTTTTTTTTTTAATCTTTCTATTACGTTTTTCGATATCGTTTTTCTTACAGTATTTTTGTTTAATCTGTTTCTACTCTTTCGGTTTTTCAATCCCTCTTCTGTTTAAATTCGTCTTTTTTCTTTCCATTGCTTCCATTGCCCGCCAATGTCACATCGCTCTATCGCGTGCATTTGTTTCTGTCGCTCTCACTCTCTTTCTCTGGTTTTCAAAAGTTGAATAATAAAACAGTCAATAGTTTTTGCCTCCCATACTTCATGAAGGTATCAATAAATATTTTATAGGAAATGTTCCTCTTTGTTTTATGTCTATGTTCTGTCGGACTGCGTTTCTTTAACTATTCCCCTTCTGAATGAGTTGTATTATAGTTGTAGCACATGAATGAGTTAGCACACATATTAATCAGTGAACACTATTGCATACGAGTGCACTTTATCAGCCCAATCATTTGGATGCTGGGCCATTCCTTGTTGACGGGGAGAGTTCTACAATTCCAGCTACCTTATTTGTTTTTGAGATTTGTGTAGCTATTGTTTGTCTTTCAGCTCTGAGGTATCATTGCTGTAGTCTGATCAGGATAGAATGGTGCAAAATGTCTCACATTATTTGAAGGATTTTTTTTTTTTTTTTAAATCTCGCCACACCAAATTAGCACCTATTCTTTTCGACTGGATTTTTCTGGCATTTTAATTTTTGTTTTGACCCTTATAATATCAGTCAAAATTCTGGGAGTGTCGGGATTTGTAAGTTGAAATAATACATTCATATTTTGTATGCCTGACTTCTTTCTTAGAGGGGTACCATATTATCACATTGTGTGGTGTCTCATCAGACTTCGCGATCAAAAAAAAAAAATTCTCACGGTATAATGAGCCAGTCTTTGTCCAAGTCATTATGTTTGCAAGTCTTTGTCCAGGTCAGTTGATACTTCTAGGGTTAAACAGCAATAGCAAGAACAAAATTTGCCTACGAAACTTAAGTTCATGACACTTAGTAATGTGCATAACACCATGCATAGAGTGTGGTATAGTCACACCAGCGTTCAAACAATTTTGGCGTTTTCCAGGCCAGTACCGTCAACTCACTGACATTCTCTTAGAATATTGTTTGTTATACCTAAAACAGTTTAAAAATGTTGAAAAAAAAAACTGCAACTACAGTCTTGAAAGAACAATGCATAAATTCATCGTGATGAAAAGTAATAACAGACAGCATTTAAATAGCTTTTATCCCCGTGTAGTAGTACAGGATGCAAGTGCTATACACTCCATTTCCCCGGCAAAGCCCATGGAGGCACTCACAAGCGTTTTCATCCTGCTGGGAGGAATATAAGACGGCCCCCCGTTTAGCCGCTCAAATCGTTATCAGTCTAATAATAACATTCTCTGATGGTAGTCGGGTACCCATTTTGGTCGAGTCAGAAAATATGAATGAGTTATCTTTTAGCAAAGGCTAAATGTCTATCTTTAGGCAGAGACTAAACGTCTGCCCTTATTAGGATTCAAACCCACACAGTCAGAAACCTCTGGCCCAGAGTCCGAACGGTTTTACTACTAAAGCATAGACACCATACAGAGTGTAAAGTCGAATATGCTTTTAACTCTCCAGAGCAAAGACATTTAGTTGAATTCCAGCGCCATATTATTCTGATGGAAAAATACTCGTAATCTCTTGCTCCGTATATCAAACTTTCCCAAGCATAAAGCTTATCTATCATATTTTTAGTCTTTCTTTTGTCTTGTCTTTTTCATGTATATTCTTTGTTGTCTGGTGCTATGAACATTTTTTTTAAAAATATATTATGTGGAACGTTTCCTGATTTTTGTTTATCCTTTTGCACAACTTCTTTCTTCCTCTTTTTCTGTTTTCATGGATTTGTCTAGGAACAGCAACGTAAATAAATATGAAATAAAGTGAAAAATGTTGCTTCCATAAATTGTTGGCAGGAGGAGGGTCTTTGCCGGGGCAGGATAATATCATTCTCTAACTTAACACAAATGGAATATCCATTCTGACTTTGAAAAAACACGTATTTTCACTCCAAACGTGGACAGCTTTGTGTTTCAGGGGCTATAAAACAAAAACATCGTTGAAAGAGGTTATCCTATGTTTTCGAACAAAATATTCCACACACTCCTCTTACATTAACAGGACATCTCTCTGAAAACTGCTGACAAAATATTGGCTCTTGATGCAGATTCTTTAATAAAGATAGCGAGCATATTTAGATTCCCGACAACTTAGTAAAGCCAGTAAGAAAAAACATATCACAGGAATTTATTTTTCTAATATTTAGATAAAGCCAGCGAAAAATATATCTGACAGATATTCTTTCTTTCCGAACCGTCAAGCGCCCAGGTTCCCTAAATCCTGCATTTACAAACTACAAAAAGTTTGATTAACGCTTTGGCCGGGACGTGTGATGATGGCTTTATCAAGTTCAGTATCAAGAGCAAACTGGCGCCTTTACAGAAAAGATCAAACTCAAGTTTAGAGCTCCCGGGAAGTAACGCTGACAACAGACCCTGCTCCCACTAGTCATCCGCTAATATGACTTGGCAATCGATACCAGAGCGCTGGGCTCACTGTCTCTTCCACAATCACTGGAGATCAGTTGACCGTTTCTCAGATTTGATGAGAAGGGTGGCCTTTTTTTTTTTTCTTTCCTTCTTCTTAATAAAAACAGGAGAGAAATACAAATATTAACTCTAAATCCTGCGGAAGCGGGTAGGAGCTAGAATATGAGGCTACTGGTCACCACAACAAGACGAAAAAAAAAAGAGGGGGGGGGGGCTTTTTGCCTCACAGATTCTTGCTCTCAGTGGTTTTAAATCCTTAGTCTACTTTATAAAGAAGACTCGCGGGCATTCTTGATTTGTTTTGAGTTATAGTGAGTACAATTTATCAGCTGTTGAAGCTAGACGTTCCTATTCATATAGACATTTCTGGATGTTACTAAAGAGAAGTTTTGATCAGCTCAATGAACGTGAAAAATTTTCCCGAAACGCTCTTACAGCCCCGATTGTCAAAGAGACAATCTGCATTAAGGCATAAAACAGCTGCTTTTGCGGGGAATCTCCTTTTCGGAATGGGCTTCGTTTCCCGTGTACAGTAGCTGTGAGCCACGATAGCAATGTTATTTTGTTGTTCTTAATAATGATGAGAAAAGAATGCTGATCCTAAGGAGAATTTGTTAATTTGTTCATTGTTTCTTTTGAAGCACCGAGAACTAAAGTCCCCGAAAAAAAAATAAACTGTAAAATAGAGATGCTTTGTTAAATACGTAATAATTTGTAGTTTGTAAGTCTTACGATTCAAACGGCTTCAAATGTGTGTATACGTCACTTAGGACAATAAAAAATGAAAAGACATTTAGGCCTGCTCTTAGAATCCTTCAAGCTGTAAAGATTCTGTAAAGTGCCTGGCGGTACATTTGTTTTTATCCTTACCCTAAGTAAATAAACGGAAAAGAAATATAATAATATACTCTAGTTCTATTATTGTAATCTTTATCTTCTGGGGCATTAAGAAACTAAGTGTGCTTTTCTCATAACTTTCATCTACATTGAAGACAGACATTGCCATTCGCTGAATCCGCATTTTAAAGGCAGCCCATGACAACATTATCTCTTTTTTCCTGTTTTTCTAATCCTGATTGCCTCCTCTCCCACTTTCCCCTCAGAGCCTTTGAACTCGACAAACATTTCGGATCAAAATACAAGACAGAACTGTTGTACAGGTTTGCCTGAGAAATTAAAAAACTAGTGCTACGAAAGCATTACATTTGATTTTAACAGGCGTTCTTTAAAAAGACCACTGCTGTTATGTTTTTGTTATTGATGTTGTTGTTGTCACTATTGTTGCTGCTGTTGTAATTATTATTGTTGTTGTTGGTGTCTTGCATGGGGTTACGTGATGGAGGGGAAGACGGGGTGGGGGGGGGGGGTGCGGACCATGAAAATGAGGAGGGATTGGGGTCAAAATGTTATCAAATTGGGTGTTTGCCATTTTCCGACATTTTCAGACACTCACTATGAAAAAAAAAAAAAAAATCCAACGGATCAGTGTAACAAGGACCGAGCGAGAGAAATATCAAAGCACTTACTGTATGGTCCCCTAAGTTGAGGATGGAGCAAAACAGAACGGCCATGTCGCCTTCTTCTGCTGTGATCGCGATGGGATTATCAGCCATGACGGGTGGCATAGCCGACTTCTTGCCTTGGCCCAGATCTGAGGATAAAAAAAGCAAGAAAAAAAACTGTGCATAAGCTGTGATGAGTCAGTCAGTCGACATAATTATATACACATAATATCAATTACCCAATAACTGGGCAATGATTAACGATTATTGTAAATATGAGATTGCAGATCCTGATAACTGCTAGTCCTGTAATCGTCTAGCACCCCAAAACGCCCTCAAGAGATGGCGAAAGGTGGCTACGTAAGAAAGCTGACAAAGCTGGATGACCCCTATGTTGGATCTATTGCACCGAGGAGAACTGCTAGGATCTGAAACTTCACCAATTCTTGGTGAAATGTCGTAACAAGAGTGCTTCTTTAACACTCTTTGAAAGTCATTTAAATATAAAACTGACTGATGTCAATTACTTAAAATAGAGGAATATACAAGTCAATGGTATACATCCTTGAAATTAATCAGCGTTAATTGTACTTCTCTGTTATTTTCCACAATTTTTGGCTTAGTGTCTCTGTATCTGTAGTGTCAGAGCTCAGGGCTAGTTTCAGATAATTAATAAAATGTGTTTATCTCAGGGTGTGTGATATGAATAATTTTTATTTTGGACACAATCGGTAAAGGAAAGAACCACATGACTGTTTGTGATGGCGAGTTCTGAAGACCAAGGAAATGCTGATCTGTTGATCTGAGCACACAGATGTGATGTCAGTGGCTGATGTATAGACGAATTACAATAAGGTGTTTCATATCAATATTATACAGTACTGTTAACATTTTTTTACTGTGTACTTCTTCAAAACACGCTCTGTCATAATTAAACACTATTTTCTATTTCTAGTTCGTCCGGTTTCAATTTTCATTGAGATCATTTGAGTACTCGCCACACACAAGCAACGCAAATGACCATGTAGTTTAAAAAAGAAGCAACCACGTACATTGAAACTATCGATTTGTCTCTTCGAATCTGTTTTAAATGGCGTAGAAACGATATCTTGTGTCTAGATGTTTCTGGTACATGGTCCCCAAGGACCACCTGCATTCTGCTCAGCTCCTATATCCTTAACCGAAACAGAAATAAAGACTTGGCTTAGAAACATTTAAATCGGGTCCATGCGGTCCCTGGAGTGCGATTTTCAGTTTTGTTTCTATGGAAACTGGAATAGATCTAGAACTGTTAATTGAAAGTAACAGGGATACAACACTTATGTTGCTGCTTTCATTGTTGTTGTCGTGGTTCACGTTGATGTTGTTGTGTTGTGGCTGCTGTTGTTCTTGTTCATGTTGCCGTCGTTTTGTCCATTATACCACAGTCGTGGTTATAATGATAATAGCAGTAGTGAAATAGGAGTTTTTCACATGGCTCTTTCGTGCCACTGAAACGTCCACAGAGGAATTAAATCTTTCAAGGCATGAAATCAGAGGAACAATTTTAATATGAAATTAGATATAATATCATGTCTGCTTTTTAGGTTTTTAGTAAGCCAGCAACGCCGCAGTATATTCAGACTACGAAAAAAATAGGAAGCGGATGTCATGAATAATCTGAAGTTTAGTGAAAAACTAGCTCGTTTGCTCATCTTAGTCATAAAACTGACGTCTTGTTAATTCGAAATGTAGAAAATGAGTCGTCTTGAAATTTATCGTACATGTTTAATGCTCATCATTTCAATGGATACAATATACAAAAACTTATGCCTTCCGAATATTATTCTAAAACTACCATGTATAGTGCATTCAAAAATTATTGAGAGTGACAGTTTGATCCGTGAATTTTGTTCAATAAAATCACCCCAATATGTTTGCCGGAAATATGCCCCTAACAACTACGTTTACATGAATTCACAAGATGCTCGCAATAATTACAACTACGTTCATGAAAAATTCATGCACCCTCCGCCAGTTTCTTTTCTTTTTTTTTTTTTTTTAAAGCTCCAAGAATGAGAGAAGAATTCTTAATGTCGATCTGCCTCAAATTCTGCCAGTTTACCGGAGCAAATGGCGTTTTTGTGCACCTCAGATCCGGGTGTTTTAGTTA